>CM075782.1:54862350-54897350 GCA_037974665.1 Ehretia macrophylla
AGCTCTCAGTCTGTCAATCCTTACTATGTCTGGACCTGGTAAGTTTCCTCGTGTTGAGTCAAATTAAGCCACAGGCTCCACTCCTGGTGGTGCCCTTCTGTCAATTCCTTTAAGTTTCAGCCTTGCGACCATACTCCCCTCGGAGACCAAAAACTTTGATTTCTCATAAGGTGCCGGGGGAGTCCTAAAAGCAACATCCGCCGATCCCTAGTCGGCATCGTTTATGGTTGAGACTAGGACGGTGTCTGATTATCTTCGAGCCCCCAACTTTAATTCTTGATTAATGAAAACATCATTGGCAAATGCTTTCGCAGTTGTTCGTCTTTCATAAATCCAGGAATTTCACCTATGACTATGAAATACGAATGCCCCTGACTGTCTCTGTTAATCATTACTCCGTTCCCGAAGGCCAACTCAATAGGATCGAAATCCTATAATGTTATTCCATGCTAATGTATACAGAGCGTAGGCTTGCTTTGACCACTCTAATTTCTTGAAAGTAACAGTGCCGGAGGCACGACCCGGCCTGTGATAACCCGAACCCGGCATGCATTTAATGGCATTTAATTGCATTTAGTTAAGTGACATCTTAAATGTTAGCATTGAATTATGTGTTTATTTTAGTTAAACATTCATTTGTAGCTTTATTTTCATAATTATGTTAATCGGTTTTATTTTTCTTGCACCTTAATGCTCGGTTTTCAATTAAATGAAAATTAGCTCCGAGCCTGAGTAAATTTTCAACCATGATTACTCTTCAAAAATTATATTTTCTTGAATTCTTTGAGATTAATTGTTATTCTTTTATTGACGCAAAGTGCATAGCATATCGAGAGCGATAGTTAGCAATGAATTCTAGTCCTCAGCAAATAGTGAAAACTAGTATTTAGTGTTTTAGTTTTGGTATTTTAAGATGTATTTAACTAGAATTAGATTTGGTTGGTTGTCTTAGCTTTAAAACACATAAAACAAGCTTATTTGACCAACTTAATAGAGCTTTGACCAAGAGGCCTTGACCTTTTGACCTTAAGTCACCTTATAAGCATAACACATACTAAATAAAACAAGCAAAAATCTGGAAAAATAGAGAAGCTAGGGCCAAAAATAGAAGGAGAAAGAAAAAAAGAAATTTCAACATCCAATCTTTGATTCTTCGCGTGAGCTTGCATGGGGTGGTTTCTGAGGCATCCAACGAGGTTTTCCTAGCGTTTGGGAGCATCTAAGGTGAGGGTTTCATGTTTATTTGCGCATTTGAATATTTTGTGGAATAACTTTGATTTTTGGGTTTTATCCGTATATTGTTATTTTGATCATTTTGAGGCTTAACGAATGTTCCCTAGCAATCGTAGAACATGTATTTATAGCTTTTTAACATTTTCTGCCGTTGAATATCGAAATTGAAATATAAATTGTTAATTGAATAGTAAATAGTGAATAGTAAACTCCTGTTTCGATGAAGTTGTTCCGTTACGCCTTCTGTTGATGTAGGAAGGTGCTAGATATGCTAGAATGCCTAAATGTATGGTTTAATTGGATTGTGTAATGGAAAAACGGAGAAAATTGGCTTGGTGAAAGTCGGGGTCGTTTAGGCCGAGTTTGGTGTTTTCTCGTTTTGCGTGATGGCATTGTCTCGGGTGTCCATGGAAGCACTTTTGGTGTGGTTATGGCGTTGGTTGGGTGTTTGGTGAGGGTAGCGGTAGTTCAAACGAGCAAAGGGGAAAATTGGGGCTTTGCGTGAATTCTAGGGTTAAGTAAGGTTTCGGGGTCTTTAGACGTGCCTTATGGTGACCTAGGAGGATTGGTGAAGTCGGTTTCCAAAACTCGTGGCTCGTTTGAAAGTAGTAGTGTTTTGGAAGTTGGGGTCATTTTTGTGATTCTGTGTGTTTTCATAGTATATTGCTTATAGAATGCTTATATTGCTTATAGAATGCTTATATTGCCTATAGAATGCTTATAATGCCTATAAAATACTTGTTATTGCTTGATAATGTTTGTTGGTGTTGTTCTTGTTACTTATTTAATTGTAAATGCTTGTTATCTTGTTTATCACCTCTAATCTGTATTGTTGTGCTATCGCTCGTTTATCGTCTTGTGTCGAGTCTTGCATTGTATAGTGTCAGGCGCGTGAGTGATGGGCCTCTCTGGGTAGCCTCGGGTTGCCAGTGTTGGTTGCTCTAGCTCCGTGTCCTATTCCCTTTTCTCGCTTGGGTTGCCTCCCAGGGAGATTTGGGTAATAGAATTGACGGTTACTCCCGGGGTATTCCAAATTGAAGTTATAAAGTGGTTGCGCGCTTATTGTCATCGTTGTCAACATCAAGCTCGAGATTGATATATCGCTCGTGAAATGATATATTGCTCGTATGAGTGAACCATAGCCTTTTGAGTATGGCATAGCTTTGAATGGTTGTGTTAGTGCTTTCTTGAATGTTTATTATATTGTCGTTTGTATTGAATGCTTTCTTATTGACTTTATTGCTTAACTGCGTCTATTTGCATTGCACGACTTTCTTTCTCTCCACCTCGATATCTGTCTTGCTCTCCCTGAGTATACGTGTTGTGTATACTCACTCCTCACCACCACATTTCAGGAAATGTCATGTTAGCTGGAAAGTTTGTGATTTCGTGAAAGTTCGTGCTTGAAGATTTGTCTTGCGTGCTATGTGGCTTGAGTTGTCAAAGATGCAAAGATGTATGTTCATATGTTGTATGTATCTATTGTTAAAAGAAATGTAATTTAAATCTAGCTAAGTAGTTGAGGTGAATTGATAAGCTAGTTTATGTAATCAGTTAGCATAGCTTAACTTCAATGCATGTTTGTAATGTCCAAAGGAAAAGAGTTAGAATGGCATGATAGTTAATTTTATGCAGTAGCTTAGTATGGTTTAATTGTCTAGTTTGAATGTACTTGTCAAAAATGAAAAGAGATAGGTTAGCTTTTAAATTGGAAATGTATGTATACTTGCTGAGTTTAATTGTTGAGAACCGAGGCTTGGATGGCCTTGAGGAAGTTTTGTATGGTTGGACATGGTACTGGTCCATTTATATGCTGTCGCTGGTTTGCTTTTTGCCTAGAAACAGGGGAGACTCCGTCCGTTTTCCCTGAAAATTATACCCGGGTTTGGAATTGGGTTGTGATTAGATTGATTGATAGAATTTCCGGTCTCGAGAGGGATCGGGGTGTCACACGGCCAGTTAAGGCCAGGAGTGCATCGTTGGCAGAAGGGACGAGACGACCGGTGTACACCTGAGGCGGACCGGCCGGCCCATCCCAAAGTCCAACTATGAGCTTTTTAATTGCAACAACTTAAATATACGCTATTGGAGCTGGAATTACCGCGGCTGCTGGCACCAGACTTGCCCTCCAATGGATCCTCGTTAAGGGATTTAGATTGTACTCATTCCAATTACCAGACTCATTGAGCCTAGTATTGTTATTTATTGTCACTACCTCCCCATGTCAGGATTGGATAATTTGGGGGCCTGCTGCTTTCCTTGGATGTAGAAGCCGTTACTCAGGTTCCCTCTCTGGAATCGAACCCTAATTCTCCGTCACCCGTCACCACCATGGTAGGCCACTATCCTACCAACGAAAGTTGATAGGGCAGAAATTTGAATGATGCGTCGCCGGTACGAGGGCTGTGTGATCCGTCGAGTTATCATGAATCATCGCAGCAACGGGCAGAGCCCGCGTCGACCTTTTATCTAATAAATGCATCCTTTCCAGAAGTCGGGGTTTGTAGCACGTATTAGCTCTAGAATTACTTATGTTATCCGAGTAGTAGATACCATCAAACAAACTATAACTGATTTAATGAGCCATTTACAGTTTCACAGTTTGAATTAGTTCATACTTACACATGCATTGCTTAATCTTTGAGACAAGCATATGACTACTGGCAGGATCAACCAGGTAGCATTGCTCACCGACGCCGGCATCGCACGAGAGACATCGTCCCCTAAGGGTCGACTGCTCGAGACGAGCGCACGAACGTCGTACGCGATTAGTGATGAACACTGATTTCGGGTAAAGAGAGGCCAAGGACCCCATACCATCATGGTGTGCCGCATCCGAGAGATCAAGCAACGCCCCACGGGCCACGACACTAGACCACGTCCGTCGCATTATGACTCAGCAAAGACCATGGCGTCGTGTGCTAGGCAATTCGCGCATCGCGCAGGCCCGTGGGAACACACCGTGGGACAGCTTCGAGGCATTACGATGCTTGGATCGCCACGACATTGAAGCTCTAGCCATCGTCTCATCGTAACGCTCGCATTGTCACTTAACGAAAGCCAAGGCTGTGTGCTAGCCGATTCGCGCATTGCGCAGTCCCCTACCATCCCCCTATATGCACCCACATGCACAGAACGGGACAAGAAAACTACCTTCCTACCCATGTGGTGCTTGGATCGCCACGATACTAGACCATGTCTGTCGCATTATGACTCAGCGAGGACCATGGTATTATGTGCTAGGTGATTAGCGCATCGCACAGGCCCATGAGAACATACCGTGGGATGGCTTCGAGGCAGCTCGGTGCTTGGATCGCCACGACATTGAAGCTTTAGCCATCATCTCATCGCAATGCTCGCGTCGTCACTTCACGAAAGCCAAGGCCGTGTGCTAGGCGATTCGCGCATCGTGCATGCCCCTATCGTTCCCCCTGTATGCACCCACATGCACAGAACGGGACAACCAAACTTCCTGCCCACACGGTGCTTAGATCGCCACGACACTAGACCATGTCCGTTGCATTAAGACTCAGTGAGGACCATGGCGTCGTGTGCTAGGCGATTCGCTCATTGCACAGGCCCGTGAGAACACACCGTGGGACGGCTTCGAGGCAGCACAGTGCTTGGATCACCACGACATTGAAGCTCTAGCCATCGTCTCATCGCAACGCTCACGTCATCACTTAACGAAAGCCAAGGCCGTGTGCTAGGCGATTCGCGCATCGCGCAGTCCCTCACCGTTCCCCCTATATGCACCCATATGCACGGAACGGGACAAGCAAACTATCTTCCTACCCACGCGGTGCTTGGATCGCCACGACACTAGACCACGTCCGTCGCATTACGACTCAGCGAGGACTATGGCATCGTGTGCTAGGCGATTCGTGTATCGCACAGGCACGTCGGAACCCACTGAAGGACAACTTCAAGGCCGCATGGTGCTTGGATCACCACGACATTGAAGCATCAGCAATCGTCTCATCGCAACGCTCGCATCGTTGCTTAACGAAAGCCGATGCCACGTGTGCTAGGTGATTCGCGCATCACGCTTGCCCGCACCGTCCCCCAAGAACCACCCAAGCCCATGCGGTGCTTGGATCGCCACGACACTAGACTATGACCGCGTGCATCCACTCGGCAACGGCCATGGCTTCGTGTGCTAGGCGATCTGCGCATCGCGCCAGGCCCAACGACACGTCAGGGGACGGGAATTTCCCCCAATGTGTACCTAGCCGGCGGCAAGGGGATGGCTAGTTTTGTGCTTGGGCAACCACTCGCCCCCTCATTAGCCATCCCAATGACGTCGATGGTATTGCGGCACCAAGATGGACAATGAGGGGCTAGGGAAGCCACCACGTTCCTCATTAGCCATCTTGGTGCCGTGTGAAGGGACATGCCGGGGGACGCGGGACGGGAGTGGCACGGCCTCAATGCACGGGTATGCAATGCAATACCTCGACGTGATTCACTCGGTAGGCATTCCCGCCCATAATATAGCCCACGATATACCCAACAATGTGCCACGATGTGCCCACAAGGTCCCCTCACATGGACCTCGACCATGGGGCTTGACACCACATACCCCCCTATAGTACATTTAGATGCAAAAACTGAAGTGAAAGCAACTTTGTGTGGCATGGGCGCCCCATGCGGGCATCCCACATGGCCTAACTGCTTGCCCTATCGTGCCCCATGTGCGACCCCACTGCGTCCAACTGCTTGCCAAGCCGTGCCCCAACTGCGTGCCAAGCTATGGCTCATCCGAGGCCCCATGTACGTGCCCCATCCGAGGCCCAATCGTGCGCCGTCGTGCAACACCGTGGGCCGCCGTGCCGCAAACATTCACCAACGTGCCCAGCTGTGCCGAAGATAGGGGCAACATAACCTCAGTCACCATTATTGCTAAGGGAAGAACATTAGGCACCTCGGTGGGCCGGTTTCACACAAGGTCGGATTCAAATTTTTTGCCATATGTTACGAAGCAAGCATAGGCTGTCAAACAATTGGGCACTTGAGGCGATGCGCGGGGTCGGCCGGCAGTGGGCCCATTAGCACTTGGGAAAACACATAGTACTTAGGCATCATCGGGCATAGCACTTGGGTGCACATAGCACTTGGGCATAGAGCTTGGGTGCACATAGCAGTTGGGCATCAATGGGCATAGCACATAGCACTTGGGTATCATTGGGCATAGCACAGAGCACTTGGGTATAGCACTTTGGGCATTCGCGCGTCGACACTTAAAACTCATGACGTCGATACTTAGGCATCATTGGGCATAACAATTGGGTTTAGCACTTGGGCATCCTTGGGCGTCATTGGGCATATCACTTGGGTTTAGCACTTGGGCATCCTTGGGCATAGCACATAGCACTTGGGCATCCTTGGGTATAGCACATAGTACTTGGGCATCCTTGGGCATAGTACTTAGCATTTGGGCATAATTAGGCATCATCGTTGCCTCGAAAGCCCACGACAAATCCGGCGGCACTATAGCAGGCAGCGAACATGGCAAACTAACTTGGGCTAATGTTATTCGGACTTGGGCGCAGAGCACTTGGCAAAACTTGGGCATTCTTGCGTAGACACTTGGGTTACAACTTATGACTTACATAGGCACTTGGACATACACTTGGGGAGCGGCATAGGGTGTCGAACCTCTTGGCCTGTTTGGGGGAAATAGTGTTGGTTGATGGAATGGGATGGGATTGGATTACAGATAGGGCAGAGATAGCGAGAAAGGGGGAGGGACGAATCAGAGTGACAAATGAATCTCAGTGGATCGTGGCAGCAAGGCCACTCTGCCACTTACAATACCCCGTCGCGTATTTAAGTCGCCTGCAAATGATTTTGCCCATCGCTAGATGGGAATTGTACTTCAAGGCAGCCGGTGAGACGCTTCCGTCGTGACGGCTTGGCCAATGACACGTGGCCTTGGGGACCGGAGGCCCCTACTACGGGTCGGTGAACTGGCTGCGGGCGAGCGTGTTGCTTATAGCCCGGATTCTGACTTAGAGGCGTTCAATCATAATCCAGCGCACGGTAGATTCACGCCACTGGCTTTTCAACCAAGCGCGATGACCAATTGTGTGAATCAACGGTTCCTCTCATACTAGGTTGAATTGCTATTGCGACACTGTCATAAGTAGGGTAAAACTAACCTGTCTCACGACGGTCTAAACCCAGCTCACATTCTGTGACGCCCAAGATTTAGCCATGCATTTAATTATTGTTGCATCCTTTGTTTGCGCATCTCTTTCTATGCCTTATTAACTGTCTTCTTAGGTTACTATTCACTTCGTTTTTAAACTGCCTTCTATTAGTTAATTAGCATTTTTATTAAATCATATTAATTGTAAAAGTAGTGGGAAAAATGTGCATTTGAACTAAAGGCGTTAGGAGGGCTCGTTTAGAAAATGATTTTTGTAGTTGAGTGAATAGTGTTACGTAATAACTTTATAGATTTAATTAGCTAGCCCAAGTTTTATACATTAGCCTCGTTTGGGAGCTAGCAACGCGCATTATAATAGATCATTTAAGCACCCAAATGACCCCACCTCAACTTAGCCCCTTCTATATATCACCTAAGCTCACAAAAAATAAAAAATAAAAAAAATAAAAGCTGAAAACAGGAGCCCAAACCCGACAGCCCCTCTTTGCACTTGGGAGGAATTTTTCATCTTCAACTCTTCAATTCAAGCCACTCCAAGCCTAGAGCAACTAGATTAGGGTGTGTGCAAGCTTCCTAGAGGCTCTTACGCGTATTGGTGAGGGATTTCACGGCTTGTTTTTGCATTTCTAAATAGTTGTCAATTTCTTGATTTGTTGAAAATGTGATCAAATGCCATTGTAGTTGTTATCTATGCTATTATACCATGTATATGAATGCTAGAGAACATATTTGAGCCATCGTTTCGCAATTTAAACGGTTAGAATCGTTAGTTTGATTTTTAGGGTGAATAGTGACATTTTTTCTAGGGTTTTGCGTAATTGCTCGAATTAACTTGATTCAATACTTCTAATAGATGCCTTAGGTGCTAGTGAAGATAACCTAATAGCCCCGTGCACTTGCATTGCTCTTAAATCGCCTAAAAATAGAAAATAGCCGACTTTAATTTGGGGCTTTCGGGGTTAATGCAAATCCGGGTGTATTCGGGCTTCAATTCTAGTATCCTTAGGCTACCAAGGTGCTATAGAAGCCTTGATATCCCTTGGTTGAAGCCCAGACATTGTATGTGTAGTTTAAAGCCATAAGAGGAAATTTGGGGCTTTCGGGGTAAACGCGGGCATTTGATTGAGTTAGAGGGTTGAGAGGGTACCTTGAGGGTTAGTTAGAAGGTTGGGAGAGTTTCCTTTGAAAATGAAATCATTAACTTTGGTTTGGAAGAGAAATAGTTTGTAAAATAAAGGGGTTTAAGTGCAATTTCGGTTGTCTCACACTTCTAAACTCACGGCATGACTTCTTGAGTGTTTATATGTGATATTAAGTTGATTTGGAGCTTTTGGTATAATTCTATGGTTATTTTGTAATGTCTCTTTGCAAAACTGCATATTTGCTTATATAATTGTTCTATTCTGATTGCATCGAGGTCAACCTACTTTGTTGATCCTCATATGTGTTAATGCTTATATTATTGCTATTAACTTGCCATCGTTAAGTGCATTGCATAGTGGTTGCGCAACCATAGTGTTAGGGGCGGATGTGTTGAATAACGGCTGGGCGGCAGAGGGCTTGCCGGTGGATATTCAAACTCCGTGCCCTATTCCCTCATTCGCCTGGTCCGGAGATTGCCAGGGGATGTTGGGTCGTAGGATATTCGGGGTACATCCGGAGTTCACCCACTGGAGTGTTTGGGGATTATGCCGGCTTATCGTGATCGTGCTCGTGGTTCGTGGATCGTGATTGAAGACCAGTGAAGATTGGTGTATAGGGGATTGAGTGAAATGTATCCTTTTAAATGTGTGGTTATTTAAATTATCATTGTTTCTTTAATTGTCTAAGTGATATTATTGCATAATTGTATTATCTGTTGCATTGCACGCCCCGGGACTATATCCCTCACTGGGCAACAGTGGTTGCTCATACCTCGATATCTGTTTTAGGAGATGCTGTGGGTGATCCCCAGCTTGTTGAGTTAGTTGAGGAAGAAGAAGTTCAGATTGAGCCTTTACCTTAGTCGCTGTGCCTGATAGCTTGAGGTGGTTAATGAATTTGCTGCTATGTGGAAAGTTCAACTAATTGTTTTATGTACTATTTTGTGGCCTAAGGGCTATGTATATGTTTGTTGTGCAAATTGAAGGATAGTAGATTGTGGTGTAGAATTGGAAGCCATGTCTTGTAATAACTTTTATTCTTGCCTTTATTTCTTTGCATGCTTGGGAGTGGATGGTTAATGTAGAATGCATTATCCTTTAAGTTGTTTTATTGATTTCCTAGAATGTTATGATTATAAAACTATGCTGACAACAAGTTCTCGCATGCTTGTGTGTTTTGGAGCTATTGTGTACCATAAGGCTCGGATGGCCTTATAGCTTTGTTGTTTAATTATGAAAAGCTTGTATTGTATTGTTGGGACTTTGTTTAAGTGTTTATAGGTTTTTGGAATGTCCACGGTACAGGGGAGACTCTGTCCGTGTGTCGGGTCCGGACTTAACCTTTAGCTTGGGGGTTGGGTCAGGGCGTGACATTTAAGTGGTATCAGAGCTATAGATTGCGTGAAGCCGGGTTAAATTTCTCGGTCTGTGGGTAGAGATTTGTTATGTGACTTTGTGAATACATGAGTCTTTGATTTTGATTTGCCTAAGTGAAATTTGAATAAGGAATGAACATGCTAGCATGGAAATAGAATATCAAGAGTCTAGAATGTCAAAGTATGATCTAGTGATTTATGTTAAATTCAAGAATGTGGAATATTTATTTGAACTTCTATGTACTTGACTTTATGTGAATCTAATTGGACTTTTCTTTATGTGTTTACTTATAAATTGCATATATATACATATATATACCTGTCATAACACTTTGCATTCTAGCTATTCGAGATGGGGCCTCGCCGTCGTGCTGATAATCCGAATGTTGGTGGAGAACCCGAGAGGGTTCATGGGCAAGAAGCTGAGGTGGCCGAAAATGCACCGCAGGTTCAAGAACCGAGCACTGCACAGATCTTGGCCACGATGGCCACAGCTATGAACACTATCGCCCAGTTTGTTACACAACAGGGTCAGCCAGGGGTCGTTGGAGGTAATCAGGCAGCGAGAGCCGGAGGTAGTGGTCCTACCGGAGGGAATCTGTATGATCGGTTTATACATCATGGGGCCTATACTTTCTTTGGGGAGCCGGACGATATGAAAGCTGAGATGTGGCTAAGGAAGTTTGAGAGAGTGGCAGCAATACTCGAGTGCCATGATGACAGGAAGATTACTTATGCTACTTTCCTTCTCGAGGGTGATGCTGAAGATTGGTGGAATACCATCAGTGAGAAATGGGGAGCTGAGGGAGGTCATCATTCGTGGGCCGACTTTGTCCGAGAATTTCGAGACAAGTATATATCGGTAGTTGCCCGCGAGAGGCGACAAACTGAGTTCATAAACTTGAAGCAGGGAAGTATGACGGTAGATCAATACGAGGCTACTTTTACCCGGCTTTCCCGTTATGCACCAGCTTTGATTCAGCCGGAGGACATGAAGATCCAGAGGTTCATCCTGGGTTTGAGGAGGGATATTATGCTGAACTTGTCTTCAAATGATTTTCCTAACTATGCTGCAGTAGTCCGAGCTGCCTCGAGATATGAGAAACGGAAGGCCGATGTGTTAGCCGAGACCAGTCAATCGAGTAAACGGTTTCAGTCTCAGAGTCAAGGGTACCAGGGGCAGGCTGTATCAGTTGGGCAGAGTTTACAGCCGAGGCAGACTCAGAGTTACACAGGGCCTACTCAGACTCAGGCACGACCAGTCCAGAGTCAGACTCAGAGTCAGTTCCGTCCAGAAGTTTCCCGTTCGCAGCAGGGTAGTTCAGCTACCTCTACTTACAGAGCTCCTTCGGGAGGCACTGTTGCAAGACGTCACCAGCAGTGCAGCTTCTGTCAGCGCCAGGGCCACACTGAGGATGTTTGTTGGAAGAAACATAACAAGTGTACATGTTGCGGTAGTGATCAGCACAGGGTTAAAGACTGTCAGAAATTTAAGAACCCTAGAGGTCAGACATCAGCTCAGAATTCTCAGACCAGGACACCAGCTGCAGCACCACCACCACGAGGTCAGGCTCGTGTATTTGCTTTGGATGCTGAGGAGCTTCCGGATACTACTGCTGTGGTAGAAGGTATTTTTCTTCTTAATGATCAGTCAGTTAAGGTTTTAATTGATTCCGGGGCTTCGCATTCTTTTATTACTCCTACTTGTGCACAAAATGCTAAATTGAAACATGATAAACTGTTGCATGAAATTGTGGTTTATACTCCTATGGGTCCGAAGTTTGTTACTAGATCTATTTGCAGAGCATGTAGTATATTTATTGAGGGTCGTGTTTTTCCTGCTGATTTGATTATCCTACCCTTCAATGACTTTGAAATTATATTGGGGATGGACTGGTTAAGTAAATATTATGCCCAGCTTGATTGTAGAAAGAAGATTGTGTATCTAGAAATGCCTGACCAGCCTATACTTAAAATAGTTGGTAGTAGAAAATCTACGGGAACTCCTATTATTTCTTCTATTAGGGCATCTAAATTATTGAGCAAGGGTTGTGAGGCTTATCTTGCATATTTGATTAATCAACCTGGGGATCAATTGAAATTGAATGATGTACCTATCGTGAGAGAGTTTCCGGGGGTCTTTCCTGAGAATTACCTGGGTTACCGCCTGATAGAGAGATAGAGTTCATGATTGATTTATTGCCGGGGACTTCACCTATCTCTAGGACTCCGTACAGAATGGCTCCACCTGAGTTGCAGGAATTGAAAGTTCAATTACAGGGCTTGCTTGAGAAGGGATTCATTCAGCCGAGTTCTTCGCCTTGGGGTGCGCCAGTCCTATTTGTTAAAAAGAAAGACGGATCTCTTCGTCTATGCATTGATTATCGGGGTCTTAATCAGGTAACCATCAAAAATAAATATCCCTTGCCTTTAATCGAAGAGTTATTTGATCAGTTGCAAGGCGCCAGGGTATTCTCTAAATTTGATCTGAGGCAGGGCTATTATCAACTGAAGATTAAGAAAGATGATGTTCCTAAAACTGCTTTCAGAACTCGATATGGCCATTATGAGTTTGTTGTCTTGCCGTTTGGTCTTACTAATGCTCCCGCCGCATTCATGGACTTAATGCAGAGGGTATTCCGTCCTTATCTGGACCAATTTGTGGTCATATTTATTGATGATATCCTTGTCTATTCTAAATCTGAGGCGGAACATGAACAACATCTCAGAATTGTGTTGCAGACTCTTCAGGAGCATCAGTTATTTGCAAAGTTTAGCAAATGTGAATTCTGGCTTAAGCAAGTTGCTTTTCTTGGCCATATTATCTCGCAGGATGGTATTTCTGTTGATCCAGCGAAGATTGAAGTTGTGTTATCTTGGAAACGACCTGAAACTGTCACGGAGATTCGTAGCTTCCTTGGTTTAGCTGGGTATTATCGGAGGTTTGTCAAGGATTTCTCTAAGATTGCAGGGCCTTTAACTCAACTTACTCAGAAGAAAACAGTTTTTGACTGGAGTGATAAATGTGAGGCCATCTTCCAGGAATTGAAGAAGAGATTGACTACAGCTCCTATTCTTGCTTTACCTGAGGGTTATGATAATCTGGTGATCTATAGTGATGCTTCGAAGGAAGGTCTGGGTTGTGTATTGATGTAGAATGGCAGGGTTATTGCTTATGCTTCCAGGAAACTGAAGCCTTATGAACTCAACTATCCGACTCATGATCTTGAGCTTGCAGCTATCATTCTTGCATTAAAGAAATGGCGTCATTATCTCTGGGGCAACAAGTTTGAAATCTTTACAGATCATAAGAGCTTGAAATATCTGTTTTCACAGAAAGAGTTGAACATGAGGCAGAGGCGTTGGCTGGAATTACTTGAGGACTATAACTGCACTATTAACTATCTTCCAGGTAAGGCCAATATTGTTGCTGATGCTTTGAGCCGAAAGGCTACTGTTGCTAGCTTGATTATCAAGAATTGGGAATTCATGGAAGAATTGTGCTTATGGAAGCCTAGTACTTCAAATTCTGGTATTCAATTCGCAAGTTTGCAGATTCAATCTCTGTTATTGTCCAGGATTCGAGAAGCTCAACAGGCAGATCTTCAATTGTTGAAAGTCTTAGAGAATTCTAAAGAGGAAGAGTCGGATTTCAAACTGCACGACGATGGTATTCTTAAATTCAAGGGTAGAATCTGTATTCCGAATGATCCAACTCTAAAGAAGGATATTCTTGCTGAGGCACACAGTTCTAGATATACTATCCATCCAGGCAGTACGAAAATGTATAAAGATTTAAAGCAGAATTTCTGGTGGAATAATATGAAGAGAGAAATTGCTGACTATGTTGCTCGATGCCTTACTTGTCAGAAAGTTAAAGCAGAACATCAGAGACCTGCAGGGTTGTTGCAACCTTTGGCTATTCCTGTTTGGAAATGGGATCACATTACTATGGATTTCGTATCAAATTTACCGAGGTCTTCGAGGTGTAATGACTCAGTCTGGGTTATTGTGGATAGACTGACCAAGACTTCTCATTTTATTGCTAAAAAGAAGTCTGATTCTCTTGATAAACTGGTAGAGTTGTATATTGAGAATGTTGTCGGACTACATGGAATTCCAAAGAGTATCGTGTCAGATAGAGATCCCAGATTCACATCTCAGTTCTGGCAGAAGATTCAGAAAGCTTTGGGCACGACTTTGAGTTTCAGTACAGCTTATCATCCTCAGACAGATGGTCAATCCGAGAGAACTATCTTAATCCTCGAGGATATGTTGCGGGCTTGTATTCTGGACTTCGGTAAAAGTTGGGAGAAGTATTTGCCACTAGCAGAGTTCGCCTACAACAATAGTTATCAAGCTACTATTGGTATGGCACCTTATGAGGCACTATATGGGCGTAAATGCCGGTCTCCTCTCTACTGGGATGATGTTGGTGAAATGAAGACTATCGACCCTACTCTCTTACCTGAAATGAACAAAATGATTGATCATGTGCAGCTTATCAGGAAAAGAATGCTTACAGCTCAGAGTCGGCAAAAGAGTTATGCAGATAGACGCCGTCGTGATCTGAAATTTACTGTAGGGGACCGGGTATTTCTGAAAATTTCTCCTCGCAAGGGTTTGATTCGGCATGGTAAAGGAGGTAAACTCAGCCCTCGATATGTGGGACCATTTGAGATAACTGAAACTGTTGGTGATTTGGCTTATCGTTTGGCTTTACCTCCCAGTCTGGGCAGAATTCATGACGTATTCCATGTTTCCATGCTTCGAAAGTATCAGCCAGATCCCTCTCACATACTTGAGCCGGAACCGCTAGAGATCAGTGAAACTTTGACCTACACAGAGAAACCTCTTCGAATTGTTGATCAGAAAGTTCAGGAGCTGAGGACTAAAAGCATTGCGATGGTTAAAGTTATGTGGGATCATCACGGAGTAGAGGATGCGACGTGGAAAAGAGAAGTTCAGATGCGGGGACGGTATCCAGAGTTATTCGCCGAATCATGTAAGAATTGCGCGGACGCAATTAGTTTAAGGGGGAGAGGATGTGACGCCCGAGATTTAGCCATGCAGTTAATTATTGTTGCATCCTTTGTTTGCGCATCTCTTTCTATGCCTTATTAACTGTCTTCTTAGGTTACTATTCACTTCGTTTTTAAACTGCCTTCTATTAGTTAATTAGCATTTTTATTAAATCATATTAATTGTAAAAGTAGTGGGAAAAATGTGCATTTGAACTAAAGGTGTTAGGAGGGCTCGTTTAGAAAATGATTTTTGTAGTTGAGTGAATAGTGTTACGTAATAACTTTATAGATTTAATTAGCTAGCCTAAGTTTTATACATTAGCCTCGTTTTGGAGCTAGCAACGCCCATTATAATAGATCATTTAAGCACCCAAATGACCCCACCTCAACTTAGCCCCTTCTATATATCACCTAAGCTCACAAAAAATAAAAAATAAAAAAAATAAAAGCTGAAAACAGGAGCCCAAACCCGACAGCCCTTCTTTGCACGTGGGAGGAATTTTTCATCTTCAACTCTTCAATTCAAGACACTCCAAGCCTAGAGCAACTAGATTGGGGTGGGTGCAAGCTTCCTAGAGTCTCTTAGGCGTATTGGTGAGGGTTTTCACGGCTTGTTTTTGCATTTCTAAATAGTTGTCAATTTCTTGATTTGTTGAAAATGTGATCAAATGCCATTGTAGTTGTTATCTATGCTATTATACCACGTATATGAATGCTAGAGAACATATTTGAGCCATCGTTTCGCAATTTAAACGGTTAGAATCGTTAGTTTGATTTCTAGGGTGAATAGTGATATTTTTTCTAGGGTTTTGCGTAATTGCTCGAATTAACTTGATTCAATACTTCTAATAGATGCCTTAGGTGCTAGTGAAGATAACCTAATAGCCCCGTGCACTTGCATTGCCCATAAATCGCCTAAAAATGGAAAATAGCCGACTTTAATTTGGGGCTTTCGGGGTTAATGCAAATCCGGGTGTATTCGGGCTTCAATTCCAGTATCCTTAGGCTACCTAGGTGCTATAGAAGCCTTGATATCCCTTGGTTGAAGCCCGGTCATTGTATGCGTAGTTTAAAGCCATAAGAGGGAATTTGGGGCTTTCGGGGTAAACGCGCGCATTTGAATGAGTTAGAGGGTTGAGAGGGTACCTTGAGGGTTAGTTAGAAGGTTGGGAGAGTTTCCTTTGAAAATGAAATCATTAACTTTGGTTTGGAAGAGAAATAGTTTGTAAAATAAAGGGGTTTAAGTGCAATTTCGGTTGTCTCACACTTCTAAACTCACAGCATGACTTCTTGAGTGTTTATATGTGATATTAAGTTGATTTGGAGCTTTTGGTATAATTCTATGGTTATTTTGTAATGTCTCTTTGCAAAACTGCATATTTGCTTATATAATTGTTCTATTCTGATTGCATCGAGGTCAACTTACTTTGTTGATCCTCATATGTGTTAATGCTTATATTATTGCTATTAACTTGCCATCGTTAAGTGCATTGCATAGTGGTTGCGCAACCATAGTGTTAGGGGCGGATGTGTTGAATATCGGCTGAGCGGCAAAGGGCTTGCCGGTGGATATTCAAACTCTGTGCCCTATTCCCTCATTCGCCTGGTCCGGAGATTGCCAGGGGATGTTGGGTTGTAGGATATTCGGGGTACATCCGGAGTACACCCACTGGAGTGTTTGGGGATTATGCCGGCTTATCGTGATCGTGCTCGTGGTTCGTGGATCGTGATTGAAGACCAGTGAAGATTGGTGTATAGGGGATTGAGTGAAATGTATCATTTTAAATGTGTGGTTATTTAAGTTATCATTGTTTCTTTAATTGTCTAAGTGATATTATTGCATAATTGTATTATCTGTTGCATTGCACGCCCCGGGACTATATCCCTCACTGGGCAACAGTGGTTGCTCATATCTCGATATCTGTTTCAGGTGACGCTGTGGGTGATCCCCAGCTTGTTGAGTTAGTTGAGGAAGAAGAAGTTTAGATTGAGCCTTTACCTTAGTCGTTGTGCCTGATAGCTTGAGGTGGTTAATGAATTTGCTGCTATGTGGAAAGTTCAACTAATTGTTTTATGTACTATTTTGTGGCCTAAGGGCTATGTATATGTTTGTTGTGCAAATTGAAGGATAGTAGATTGTGGTGTAGAATTGGAAGCCATGTCTTGTAATAACTTTTATTCTTGCCTTTATTTCCTTGCATGCTTGGGAGTGGATGGTTAATGTAGAATGCATTATCCTTTAAGTTGTTTTATTGATTTCCTAGAATGTTATGATTATAAAACTATGCTGACAACAAGTTCTCGCATGCTTGTGTGTTTTGGAGCTATTGTGTACCATAAGGCTCGGATGGCCTTATAGCTTTGTTGTTTAATTAAGAAAAGCTTGTATTGTATTGTTGGGACTTTGTTTAAGTGTTTACAGGTTTTTGGAATGTCCACGGTACAGGGGAGACTCTGTCCGTGTGTCGGGTCCGGACTTAACCTTTAGCTTGGGGGTTGGGTCGGGGCGTGACATTTAAGTGGTATCAGAGCTATAGATTGCATGAAGCCGGGTTAAATTTCTCGGTCTGTGGGTAGAGATTTGTTATGTGACTTTGTGAATACATGAGTCTTTGGTTTTGATTTGCCTAAGTGAAATTTGAATAAGGAATGAACATGCTAGCATGGAAATAGAATATCAAGAGTCTAGAATGTCAAAGTATGATCTAGTGATTTATGTTAAATTCAAGAATGTGGAATATTTATTTGAACTTCTATGTACTTGACTTTATGTGAATCTAATTGGACTTTTCTTTATGTGTTTACTTATAAATTGCATATATATACATATATATACCTGTCATAACACTTTGCATTCTAGCTATTCGAGATGGGGCCTCGCCGTCGTGCTGATAATCCGAATGTTGGTGGAGAACCCGAGAGGGTTCATGGGCAAGAAGCTGAGGTGCCGAAAATGCACCGCAGGTTCAAGAACCGAGCACTGCACAGATCTTGGCCACGATGGCCACAGCTATGAACACTATCGCCCAGTTTGTTACACAACAGGGTCAGCCAGGGGTCGTTGGAGGTAATCAGGCAGCGAGAGCCGGAGGTAGTGGTCCTACCGGAGGGAATCTGTATGATCGGTTTATACATCATGGGGCCTATACTTTCTTTGGGGAGCCGGACGATATGAAAGCTGAGATGTGGCTAAGGAAGTTTGAGAGAGTGGCAGCAATACTCGAGTGCCATGATGACAGGAAGATTACTTATGCTACTTTCCTTCTCGAGGGTGATGCTGAAGATTGGTGGAATACCATCAGTGAGAAATGGGGAGCTGAGGGAGGTCATCATTCGTGGGCCGACTTTGTCCGAGAATTTCGAGACAAGTATATATCGGTAGTTGCCCGCGAGAGGCGACAAACTGAGTTCATAAACTTGAAGCAGGGAAGTATGACGGTAGATCAATACGAGGCTACTTTTACCCGGCTTTCCCGTTATGCACCAGCTTTGATTCAGCCGGAGGACATGAAGATCCAGAGGTTCATCCTGGGTTTGAGGAGGGATATTATGCTGAACTTGTCTTCAAATGATTTTCCTAACTATGCTGCAGTAGTCCGAGCTGCCTCGAGATATGAGAAACGGAAGGCCGATGTGTTAGCCGAGACCAGTCAATCGAGTAAACGGTTTCAGTCTCAGAGTCAAGGGTACCAGGGGCAGGCTGTATCAGTTGGGCAGAGTTTACAGCCGAGGCAGACTCAGAGTTACACAGGGCCTACTCAGACTCAGGCACGACTAGTCCAAAGTCAGACTCAGAGTTAGTTCTGTCCTGCAGTTTCCCGTTCGCAGCAGGGTAGTTCAGCTACCTCTACTTACAGAGCTCCTTCAGGAGGCACTGTTGCAAGACATCACCAGCAGTGCAGCTTCTGTCAGCGCCAGGGCCACACTGAGGATGTTTGTTGGAAGAAACATAACAAGTGTACATGTTGCGGTAGTGATCAGCACAGGGTTAAAGACTGTCAGAAATTTAAGAACCCTAGAGGTCAGACATCAGCTCAGAATTCTCAGACCAGGACACCAGCTGCAGCACCACCACCACGAGGTCAGGCTCGTGTATTTGCTTTGGATGCTGAGGAGCTTCCGGATACTACTGCTGTGGTAGAAGGTATTTTTCTTCTTAATGATCAGTCAGTTAAGGTTTTAATTGATTCCGGGGCTTCGCATTCTTTTATTACTCCTACTTGTGCACAAAATGCTAAATTGAAACATGATAAACTGTTGCATGAGATTGTGGTTTATACTCCTATGGGTCCGAAGTTTGTTACTAGATCTATTTGCAGAGCATGTAGTATATTTATTGAGGGTCATGTTTTTCCTGCTTATTTGATTATCCTACCCTTCAATGACTTTGAAATTATATTGGGGATGGACTGGTTAAGTAAATATTATGCCCAGCTTGATTGTAGAAAGAAGATTGTGTATCTAGAAATGCCTGACCAGCCTATACTTAAAATAGTTGGTAGTAGAAAATCTACGGGAACTCCTATTATTTCTTCTATTAGGGCATCTAAATTATTGAGCAAGGGTTGTGAGGCTTATCTTGCATATTTGATTAATCAACCTGGGGATCAATTGAAATTGAATGATGTACCTATCGTGAGAGAGTTTCCGGGGGTCTTTCCTGAGAATTACCTGGGTTACCGCCTGATAGAGAGATAGAGTTCATGATTGATTTATTGCCGGGGACTTCACCTATCTCTAGGACTCCGTACAGAATGGCTCCACCTGAGTTGCAGGAATTGAAAGTTCAATTACAGGGCTTGCTTGAGAAGGGATTCATTCAGCCGAGTTCTTCGCCTTGGGGTGCGCCAGTCCTATTTGTTAAAAAGAAAGACGGATCTCTTCGTCTATGCATTGATTATCGGGGTCTTAATCAGGTAACCATCAAAAATAAATATCCCTTGCCTTTAATCGAAGAGTTATTTGATCAGTTGCAAGGCGCCAGGGTATTCTCTAAATTTGATCTGAGGCAGGGCTATTATCAACTGAGGATTAAGAAAGATGATGTTCCTAAAACTGCTTTCAGAACTCGATATGGCCATTATGAGTTTGTTGTCTTGCCGTTTGGTCTTACTAATGCTCCCGCCGCATTCATGGACTTAATGCAGAGGGTATTCCGTCCTTATCTGGACCAATTTGTGGTCATATTTATTGATGATATCCTTGTCTATTCTAAATCTGAGGCGGAACATGAACAACATCTCAAAATTGTGTTGCAGACTCTTCAGGAGCATCAGTTATTTGCAAAGTTTAGCAAATGTGAATTCTGGCTTAAGCAAGTTGCTTTTCTTGGCCATATTATCTCGCAGGATGGTATTTCTGTTGATCCAGCGAAGATTGAAGTTGTGTTATCTTGGAAACGACCTGAAACTGTCACGGAGATTCGTAGCTTCCTTGGTTTAGCTGGGTATTATCGGAGGTTTGTCAAGGATTTCTCTAAGATTGCAGGGCCTTTAACTCAACTTACTCAGAAGAAAACAGTTTTTGACTGGAGTGATAAATGTGAGGCCAGTTTCCAGGAATTGAAGAAGAGATTGACTACAGCTCCTATTCTTGCTTTACCTGAGGGTTATGATAATCTGGTGATCTATAGTGATGCTTCGAAGGAAGGTCTGGGTTGTGTATTGATGCAGAATGGCAGGGTTATTGCTTATGCTTCCAGGAAACTGAAGCCTTATGAACTCAACTATCCGACTCATGATCTTGAGCTTGCAGCTATCATTCTTGCATTAAAGAAATGGCGTCATTATCTCTGGGGCAACAAGTTTGAAATCTTTACAGATCATAAGAGCTTGAAATATCTGTTTTCACAGAAAGAGTTGAACATGAGGCAGAGGCGTTGGCTAGAATTACTTGAGGACTATAACTGCACTATTAACTATCTTCCGGGTAAGGCCAATATTGTTGCTGATGCTTTGAGCCGAAAGGCTACTGTTGCTGGCTTGATTATCAAGAATTGGGAATTCATAGAAGAATTATGCTTATGGAAGCCTAGTACTTCAAATTCTGGTATTCAATTCGCAAGTTTGCAGATTCAATCTCTATTATTATCCAGGATTCGGGAAGCTCAACAGGTTGATCTTCAATTGTTGAAAGTCTTAGAGAATTCTAAAGAGGGAGAGTCGGATTTCAAACTGCACGGCGATGGTATTCTTAAATTCAAGGGTAGAATCTGTATTCCGAATGATCCAACTCTAAAGAAGGATATTCTTGCAGAGGCACACAGTTCTAGATATACTATCCATCCAGGCAGTACGAAAATGTATAAAGATTTAAAGCAGAATTTCTGGTGAAATAATATGAAGAGAGAAATTGCTGACTATGTTGCTCGATGCCTTACTTGTCTGAAAGTTAAAGCAGAACATCAGAGACCTGCAGGGTTGTTGCAACCTTTGGCTATTCCTGTTTGGAAATGGGATCATATTACTATGGATTTCGTATCAGATTTACTGAGGTCTTCGAGGGGTAATGACTCAGTCTGGGTTATTGTGGATAGACTGACCAAGACTTCTCATTTTATTGCTAAAAAGAAGTCCGATTCTCTTGATAAACTGGTAGAGTTGTATATTGAGAATGTTGTCCGACTACATGGAATTCCAAAGAGTATCGTGTCAGATAGAGATCCCAGATTCACATCTCAGTTCTGGCAGAAGATTCAGAAAGCTTTGGGCACGACTTTGAGTTTCAGTACAGCTTATCATCCTCAGACAGATGGTCAATCCGAGAGAACTATCTTAATCCTCGAGGATATGTTGCGGGCTTGTATTCTGGACTTCGGTAAAAGTTGGGAGAAGTATTTGCCACTAGCAGAGTTCGCCTACAACAATAGTTATCAAGCTACTATTGGTATGGCACCTTATGAGGCACTATATGGGCGTAAATGCCGGTCTCCTCTCTACTGGGATGATGTTG
The DNA here is from genome assembly GCA_037974665.1 of Ehretia macrophylla. Taxonomy (NCBI): domain Eukaryota; kingdom Viridiplantae; phylum Streptophyta; class Magnoliopsida; order Boraginales; family Ehretiaceae; genus Ehretia; species Ehretia macrophylla. The sequence goes on from CM075782.1 coordinate 54,884,249, forward strand.
GTGAAATGAAGACTATCGACCCTACTCTCTTACCTGAAATGAACAAAATGATTGATCATGTGCAGCTTATCAGGAAAAGAATGCTTACAGCTCAGAGTCGGCAAAAGAGTTATGCAGATAGACGCCGTCGTGATCTGAAATTTACTGTAGGGGACCGGGTATTTCTGAAAATTTCTCCTCGCAAGGGTTTGATTCGGCATGGTAAAGGAGGTAAACTCAGCCCTCGATATGTGGGACCATTTGAGATAACTGAAACTGTTGGTGATTTGGCTTATCGTTTGGCTTTACCTCCCAGTCTGGGCAGAATTCATGACGTATTCCATGTTTCCATGCTTCGGAAGTATCAGCCAGATCCCTCTCACATACTTGAGCCGGAACCGCTAGAGATCAGTGAAACTTTGACCTACACAGAGAAACCTCTTCGAATTGTTGATCAGAAAGTTCAGGAGCTGAGGACTAAAAGCATTCCGATGGTTAAAGTTCTGTGGGATCATCACGGAGTAGAGGATGCGACGTGGGAAAGAGAAGTTCAGATGCGGGAACGGTATCCAGAGTTATTCGCCGAATCATGTAAGAATTGCGTGGACGCAATTAGTTTAAGGGGGAGAGGATGTGACGCCCGAGATTTAGCCATGCATTTAATTATTGTTGCATCCTTTGTTTGCGCATCTCTTTCTATGTCTTATTAACTGTCTTCTTAGGTTACTATTCACTTCATTTTTAAACTGCCTTCTATTAGTTAATTAGCATTTTTATTAAATCATATTAATTGTAAAAGTAGTGGGAAAAATGTGCATTTGAACTAAAGGCGTTAGGAGGGCTCGTTTAGAAAATGATTTTTGTAGTTGAGTGAATAGTGTTACGTAATAACTTTATAGATTTAATTAGCTAGCCCAAGTTTTATACATTAGCCTCGTTTGGGAGCTAGCAACGCGCATTATAATAGATCATTTAAGCACCCAAATGACCCCACCTCAACTTAGCCCCTTCTATATATCACCTAAGCTCACAAAAAATAAAAAATAAAAAAAATAAAAGCTGAAAACAGGAGCCCAAACCCGACAGCCCCTCTTTGCACTTGGGAGGAATTTTTCATCTTCAACTCTTCAATTCAAGCCACTCCAAGCCTAGAGCAACTAGATTAGGGTGTGTGCAAGCTTCCTAGAGGCTCTTACGCGTATTGGTGAGGGATTTCACGGCTTGTTTTTGCATTTCTAAATAGTTGTCAATTTCTTGATTTGTTGAAAATGTGATCAAATGCCATTGTAGTTGTTATCTATGCTATTATACCATGTATATGAATGCTAGAGAACATATTTGAGCCATCGTTTCGCAATTTAAACGGTTAGAATCGTTAGTTTGATTTTTAGGGTGAATAGTGACGTTTTTTCTAGGGTTTTGCGTAATTGTTCTATTCTGATTGCATCGAGGTCAACCTACTTTGTTGATCCTCATATGTGTTAATGCTTTTATTATTGCTATTAACTTGCCATCGTTAAGTGCATTGCATAATGGTTGCGCAACCATAGTGTCAGGGGCGGATGTGTTGAATATCGGCTGGGCGGCAAAGGGCTTGCCGGTGGATATTCAAACTCTGTGCCCTATTCCCTCATTCGCCTGGTCCGGAGATTGCCAGGGGATGTTGGGTTGTAGGATATTCGGGGTACATCCGGAGTACACCCACTGGAGTGTTTGGGGATTATGCCGGCTTATCGTGATCGTGCTCGTGGTTCGTGGATCGTGATTGAAGACCAGTGAAGATTGGTGTATAGGGGATTGAGTGAAATGTATCATTTTAAATGTGTGGTTATTTAAGTTATCATTGTTTCTTTAATTGTCTAAGTGATATTATTGCATAATTGTATTATCTGTTGCATTGCACGCCCCGGGACTATATCCCTCACTGGGCAACAGTGGTTGCTCATACCTCGATATCTGTTTTAGGAGACGCTGTGGGTGATCCCCAGCTTGTTGAGTTAGTTGAGGAAGAAGAAGTTCAGATTGAGCCTTTACGTTAGTCGCTGTGCCTGATAGGTTGAGGTGGTTAATGAATTTGCTGCTATGTGGAAAGTTCAATTAATTGTTTTATGTACTATTTTGTGGCCTAAGGGCTATGTATATGTTTGTCGTGCAAATTGAAGGATAGTAGATTGTGGTGTAGAATTGGAAGCCATGTCTTGTAATAACTTTTATTCTTGCCTTTATTTCCTTGCATGCTTGGGAGTGGATGGTTAATGTAGAATGCATTATCCTTTAAGTTGTTTTATTGATTTCCTAGAATGTTATGATTATAAAACTATGCTGACAACAAGTTCTCGCATGCTTGTGTGTTTTGGAGCTATTGTGTACCATAAGGCTCGGATGGCCTTATAGCTTTGTTGTTTAATTATGAAAAGCTTGTATTGTATTGTTGGGACTTTGTTTAAGTGTTTACAGGTTTTTGGAATGTCCACGGTACAGGGGAGACTCTGTCCGTGTGTCGGGTCCGGACTTAACCTTTAGTCAAATTAAAGCTTAAGAAGTGAACTAAAATCAGAAACAAACCTTGCATCATTTGGAGTTCGGGATCAATTGTTATAGCCGAAACAGTGGGATAGCACAAAACTGTCCAGATTTACACACATTTCAATAATTGAACTTTTTGAGGTCCTTAGGGTCAGATTTAACCTTTGTCCATTTCTGACAAAAATGTCCAGAATTGAAAAATCTAGCAGCATACCAAATTAAATTTCATGCATTTTGGACATCATTTACTAAGTCAAATCTGGTTCGTTCTACAAGGTCAGTGCATCTGCCAAAAAACCTGCTTCATTTTTTCAGATTTCCAAATTGGACACATTTTAATAATTTTCCATTTTTAGGACCTTAGAGTCGAAATTAGCTTTGGCCTATTTCTGCGAAAAATGTTCAAAACTGGCAAAACTAGTCACCTAACAATGTTCATGCATTTTCAACATCATTTGCCTAGCCAAACTCACCTCGAAACAACAAGTCAGAGAGTTGTCACACAATCCGATTTCACCTATCATCATTTTCAAGCCAAAACCTTGCCATGCATGGTTGAGGAAGCTTATGAACACACATATATCTCAAATGCAGAAGCAAAAACATACATTTAAGAGCATGCATGTGGATTTTTGAAGGATTTTCAAAAGGTTTTAGCCCTCACCTTAGCAAATCAACAAGAAGATGCACAAAACTTTGATGAAGCTCAAATTCTTCTTCTTCCTTGCTTAGCCGAGATTCCAACTCAATTTTCTCTATTTTTCCTAGCTTAGTGGCCAAGCTCTTAGTACATGCATGTGGTTAGAACAAGAAGAAAAGAAATGGAAGCTAGGAAACTTACCTAGGCCGAAAATGGTGAGTCAAAAGCTTGCATGTTAGTTTTCTTGCAACCTAGCTAGCTTGGTTGAGGTTGGGGGTTGGGTCGGGGCGTGACACATTCCCTATTGGTAGGTGAACAATCTAACACTTGGTGAATTCTGCTTCACAATGAAAGGAAGAGCCGACATCGAAGGATAAAAAAGCAACGTCGCTATGAACGCTTGGCTGCCACAAGCCAGTTATCCCTGTGGTAACTTTTCTGACACCTCTAGCTTCAAATTCTGAAGGTTTCATGGATCGTTAAGCCACGCTTTCACGGTTCGTATTCGTACTGGAAATCAGAATCAAACGAGCTTTTACCCTTCTGTTCCACACGAGATTTACGTTCTCGTTGAGCTCATCTTAGGACACCTGCATTATCTTTTAACAGATGTGCCACCCTAGCCAAACTCCCCACCTGACAATGTCTTCCGCCAGGATCGGCCAGCAGAGCGAGCCTTGGGTCCAAAAAGAGGGGTAGTGCCCCGCATTCGATTCACGGAATAAGTAAAATAACGTTAAAATTAGTGGTATTTCACTTTCGCCTTTCAGCTCCCACTTATCCTACACCTCTCAAGTCATTTCTCAAAGTCAGACTAGAGTCAAGCTCAACAGGGTCTTCTTTCCCCGCTGATTCTGCCAAGTCCGTTCCCTTGGCTGTGTTTCGTTGGATAGTATACAGGAACAGTGGGAATCTCGTTAATCCATTCATGCACGTCACTAATTAGATGACGAGGCATTTGGCTACCTTAAGAGAGTCATAGTTACTCCCGTCGTTTACCCGCGCTTGGTTGAATTTCTTCACTTTGACATTCATAGCACTAGGTAGAAATCACATTGCGTGAGCATCCGCAGGGACCATCGCAATGTTTTGTTTTAATTAAACAGTCAGATTCCCTTTGTCCGTACCAGTTATGAGCTAGCTATTCGACGCTCGGGGAAAGCTCCCGAGGGAGCCGTTCCAAGTCATTCCCCGGTCAGTACGCAGCGACCCGCTCTCGTCGCGAGAGCAGCTCGAGTAGTCTGCCGACAACTGACAGGTTAGGGACTGGGACCCCCATGCCCAGCCCTCAGAGCCAATCCTTTTTCCGAAGTTATAGATCCATTTTGCCAACTTCCCTTGCCTACATTATTCCATCGACCAGAGGTTGTTTGTAAGGCCCGACCTCGATTTGCGTGCGATATGTCGCTTCGTTTTCCTTAACCTAGAATTTCATGTCTTGACCTAGGTTTAAGAGTCGTGTCTCGTTTTATGTGCCTTGCATTGAATTACGTGCATTCATTTAGGGTTGCATGCTTTTACTTGAGAAATATGCATTCATCTCGTAGTTCGTGCCTTACCTCGTAGTGTGTGTCCTAAACATTGGAAAGCGTATCCACATGCTAATCAAGAGAGCATCTTACACGAAACACTAGATTATTAATTAATCCTACAAACTCCACTAACTAATATTAAAATGCTAAGTCAATACACTAGAAGACAAAATTTTACCTAAAACTAAACATTCTTATTCTTTATTCCTTATTCTTTTGCATATCCCAAGCATACACAATAAAATAAAGCTTAAAGCATGACAAAAATTCAGAAATTGGAGCCAAGATGGCCGGCCATACTAAGGGCTTGAGCAAGGTTTGAACCATTATTTTATATCTTGCATGCTTAGTCAAAAAAAAAAAAAAAAAAGCTCACACCATGACAAATCTTTCCTTGCACCAAGACACCTTTCGCTAAACACCAATCTATCCGTCTCGGCCTCTTCACCATTGTGTCCCCTCACAATTCAAATTGCTCAACATAACAACACAAATCAGAATTTTGAGAGCATAGGGCCGACACACACACCAACATTTCATTTTACCTCAAAACATTCTCTCTTTCTCTTATCTTCTCTCTATCTCTTGGCATTGGCTGCTTCATCACTCTCCATAGCATAAGCTCATCATCCTAAGGATCATCTAGACATTCAAGACACTAAGGAACTCGACCAAGCAAGCTAGAAGCAAAGAGACATGCATGCAAGCTCATAGAACACTCATTTCGGCTTAGGTATGTTTGATAGCTTCTATTTCATTTTCTTTTTGTTCTAACCACATGCACATACTAAGGACATGGTAACTTAGCTAGGAATTAAGGAAATCAAGCAATATCCCTCGGCCAAACAAGGAGAGAAGACCATTTGTGCATCTTCAAGAGTTTTGAGCATCATTTGCTGTCAATAGGCTAAGGTGAGGGTTAATCTTCTTTTAAAAGCTTTCAAAAACCACATGCATGCCTTCATATGTCTATTATTACCTCTGTACTTGTGGTATGTGTGTGTACATGAGGTTTTGGAACCATGCATGGCAAGATATTTAGCTAGAATTTGAAGATAGGTGAAATCGCGAAAATGACAGATTTTTGACTTGTTAGAGCGAGGTGAATTTGACCTGGTAAATGATGTTGAAAATGCATGAAAATTGGTAGGCGACTAATTTTTCCAGTTCTGAGCATTTTTCATAGAAATAGGCCAAGGACAATTTTGACTCCAAGATCTCCAAAATGGAGAAACATCGAAGGGTGTCTAAATCTGAAAAATCTGCGAAAATGGAGCAGGTTTTTGGCAGTTCACTGTCCCTGTAGAACAAACCAGTTTTTACTTAGTAAATGATATCTAAAATACATGAAATTTGGTAGGTTTCTAGATTTTTTAGTTCTGGACATTTTTTTCAGAAATAGACTAAGGCTAAATCGGAACCTAAGGCCTTCAAAAATGACAAGTATTGGAATGTGTACAAATCTGGACAGTTTTGCGTAGTCTCACGGTTTTGGCTATAACTTTTGAATCCGAACTCCAAATGATGCAAGGTTTGTTTCTGGATTTAGTTCACTTAATGAGATTTAATTTGACATTTTGTTCACTGGAATTGGAGATTGTTTGCTTGACCAAATGATTGTGTGAAATCAGACCATTGCAGTGAGATTTTTATCTAGTAATATGCCTTGAAAATTGTTGTAACTTCTCTTGTTGTATTAAATGCTTGGGATTGTGGCACTTGGATGTTGTGTTGACTGTTTTGAATGATTGAGGATGTTTTAATTAATTGATGCATGGCTTAGGTTTAATTACGTGACAACTTGTGGCTTAATCGCACGGGTAATCGTGAATTGAAACCCTAGTGACTATGAAAACTCGCTAAGTGTTGATCCTATGGTTATTGTGTCTAATTGTGTGATTAGTGGGCTGCCCGTAGGTATCCTTATAGCTCTAAATGTGATTTTCGATGATTACATGTTGACAAGTAGACTTTTCTTGCATCCGGTCTCACGTAGACGTCGTTGCATGTTGGATGACCTTATTATTTGATTACATGAACCCCGAAATGAGTTATATGACTTGATTTACATGTGTTACATGGCTGCCCGTTTAATATTCATATAGCTCCATGTGCCTTACAAGTGAAATTTTCTGTCATATCATGCCTCGCATGTTTACTTGTCAATGTGCAATCTTATGACTGCTCGGAGGCAACCTACTTTGTTGTCCTCCTAATGTGATATATTAAATGTCATAAATGTGCATTGCATACAAGGTTGCAACCTTTCATTCTGGCGTGGTAGCGTTTCACGCACACTGGGCGGCATCGGGCTTGTCGGTGCAACCGTGACTACCATTGTCCAATTCCCTCTCTCGCTTGGGGGCTAGACTTCCTCGGATAGTTGGGTCGTAGGATTTCGGGGTACATCCGGAGTACACCCATTTGGCGTGATAAGTGGATGATTTGAAGTCGGCCGCAACAACTGATACTGGAAATAAACTGAGAGCAAAAGCTCAACGTATCCATTTCACTATGTGTATAAGTACTCTCGCTTGGTTCCTAGAGGACTTCGGGGAGGAAAGACGGGTAATTGTGTTCTTTTACTTTTATATTACATTATGAACTTACTTGTGATATATGTCATGTTTGCAAAAAGGGTTTTCATAAGTTGAACCGAAAAAAGAGTTTCAAAACTTATTTCTCGTTCCCCCTCGCTGAGTTCATAAGGACTCACTGTAACGCCCCGATTCCTCACGGAACCGGGACTTCTATTAACCATACTAATCACAACCCAATTCCAACCGGACTCAAAATTTTAGGAAAAACGGACAGAGTCTCCCCTGTACCGTGGGCATTCTGGAAACCTATAAGCATTCAAATAAAACACGAAGCAAAAGGAACAACATTTCTAATTGAAATCCCAACTTTAAGACCATCCGAGCCTTAAGCAACACAAAACAATATAAACACATACAAGCATGCAACCATAGTCATAAAATCTTTGTCTTCATTCGCTTATCATACCATTCTTTGTTAGCAATTAAACATTCTTAGAAATTAAAGCCAACCATACATCCGTTCATTCACACCCAAGCATGCAACGTAGCTAGAAGCAGAAGCATAAGTTATTACATGCCACAATTTAGCAACAATAAGCATATATCAATTACGCAATTATACTAAACAATATACTATTTTAGAAAGAAAATAAACTATAATGCACGTAAGGATGCATGTCTCTCACCTTTAGGAAGCCAAACATACAAAACTTAGCCAAACTCCCATTTGAACCTTCTCCCATGGCATCAATTCCCTTCAATTCCTAATTATGCAGTTATGCAATAAAATCATTCTACATTCATCCGATTGACCATACACAAATAACATGAGTTAAGAATGCTAATCATGCAATCAATTAGCTAGTTCTACAAGTTCATGTCACAATATCAAACTCTAAAATCTCTAGACATGCATTATCTTAACTAACTTAGAGGATATGACAAGAAACATTCTTTGCTTTTTAGCATTAGCATGCACAAGGCCCTAATTCCATTTAGTTAGCTAAATGGCAGCCAATCACCTCCCATTTCAACTTACATGTTCAACAAGCTAACCATTTGTCTAAACTCAACTCTAGCTAATTACAAGATAATTCAAGTTATCATACTTATTTTTCCCAATTTACATTTTATAACTCAATCAATAGACAAATATAGCAATTATAACAAGTATAACAATTCAAATAGCTACTTATGCAATAAGCTTAACTAATTCACATAAGCTTCATTTAGACACTTTTCACATGCTTGGTATTTAGGTCATAAACTTCACACTTGTATAAAATATAATTCTATCATGATCAATTAGAGCAAACATAACAATATAATAACTACTAATGCAACTAATTCAAGTAATTCACAAGAAATCTAACAAATCTCCTTTTAAATTCTAACAAAATAAGTTCTAAACTTCACACAAGATAACGAACCTGAAATCTAACTATACTAAATCTCTAATGACACTTTATGGTACCACTTAAGCCCTTGAAATCTCACATTAAAGTACAATTACCAAAAAAGTCCGAATTTGCCTCTTTATGCATTACATTACAAGTACTCTAATCGGAGCTCAACTAAGCGAAGCGAATACATTTCTAGCACCTCATCACTTACTAGACACTAGCTCTAATGCCCAAACGCACCCGGATTCACTTTCAACCCGAAATCCCCTTTGTCAATCTTTGCTATTAAGCTTCAAATCAAAAGGCAAGGTTCAAGATTCTCAAACGAGTTATCCTATCCTTCAAACCACACCTTATGGCACCCCAAGGACCCTCGAGCTCACCCGTTAAACCTCATTTACCATTAAATCCCCGATTTTCTCTTTGTGTGTTTACACTACAAGTACCAATTCCGAAATCCAAACAAGCGAAACGAAGGCACTTCTAAAGCTTCAATACTTAATAAAGACTAGCCATAACCTCGAAACGTGCTCAGATTTGAGTTAACCCCGAAGCCCCTTATTAAAGTAGCTTAATTTGATCAAATTATTCAAATTTTGTACATAGCAAGTGCAACTAACATTTTTTCCACGCTCAAGGACCTAATTAGCAACTACTAGAAGCATTGAATCAAATTAAATTGCACAAATTTTCGGAACCCTAGAAATTTCACTATTCATCATCTTCCTCAAAGCTCCAACTCCATTTTCAACCATTCAAAATGCTATCTAACCATAAAAGTATACTCTATGATCATTAATAAGAGTAATTTAAGCATAAACAAGCATAACCAGTAATATCTCAACAAATCCCAAAAAAAATAAAGTTTAGGTGCAAAATTTTCAAATACAAAAATAAGATGAAATTCTTACCACACAAGGCTAGAGAAGCTTGAAGAAGGTGTAAACATGTTCAAGAACTCAAGATTCAAGCTTGGAATGGATGGAAATGACCAACTATAGCAATTTTGCAAGAAAAAGTTACTATTCCCGTAACTATTTTTTGGCCATTTTTTTTGACTCTTTTTTTTTTTTTTTTGTTCTTGGCTTATATTATTCTCATGAGAAGGTCAAATGGTAGATCAAATAATTAAGGCATTTTAGTAAGGGCAAAAGGGTCATTTGGGTGATCAAATTTCAGCAAAACAAATGCCAAAAATCTGAAAAAAATCTGGAAAAAAAAATCCCGCTGGTACTATTTATCAGACATTTCGCGAATTTTTTCCCGTTGATCCCGATATGTAATGCATGCACGGTCAGGGGCTGTAGTCCCCTAAAAATATGTAGTATTTTATAAAAATATAAAATGCATAAAAAGAAACAATTGAATTTATGAGAATATGGAAAATAAAAATAAAAAGTAATTAGCTAAGTTACATCCAAATTAACCATTTAATGAATGCAATTAATGAAGTACTGGGTTTGGGGTGTCACACTCACCCTCTTTTATCATCTCAGGTGAAGAAGATCAAGAACAGGTACCTGAGGATAACGTGCCTATTGATGACTCCTTGGAGTGATTGCATGCCCTACGTGCCTTACGTGGTTGTGGCTGTTTTGTAAACGATATGTTATTTGAATATCATCTCTTTTGTTGTTTGTCATTGCTATTGTAAATGACCCCCCGTTGTAATTTAGGATCAAATTTTGGTTTGTACTGATCATAACTAGATAGACACTCTTCTGGTCATTTTGCTATCGCTACTTTGGTTTAGTGTCTATCACAGGCTTATGAAGTATAAGGTAAAGGGATAAGTAAAATGAATCTATCCAATCTTAAGCAGGTACTCACTGGTAAGCTAAGATCAACAGGTACTTTTGTAACAAGGATTGCAACATGAACGAGACATAGTTGCTATGCTAGGTGTTAGTCAAACGAGACTTGAGATAAATAGTAGACATTTCAATTGGTGATAAATAGTAATCTTAGTTAGAATCAAATTTGAGATTGATAGTTTTGAGGCGCTTAGGAAATTAGGTCAAACTAAAGAGCCAATTACAGCCGTTATGCTGCTGGTTTTTCGGAGAATTTTTAGAGTTCTAGGCTAACGTTAAGTGTTAAACCTTAATGAACGATTATGTACGTAAATGATATGAATGTTTAGATCACACCCTAGTCTAACCTCTATAGGTCGGGTTGGGGCGTGACACTGTTCACCTTGGAGACCTGATGCAGTTATGAGTACGACTGGGTGTGGATGGTACTCGGTCCTCCGAAATTTCAAGGGCCGCCGGGGGCGCACCGGACACCGTGCGACGTGCAGTGCTCTTCTAGCCGCTGGACCCTACCTCCGGCTGAGCCGTTTCTAGGATGGGCAGGCTGTTAAATAGGAAAGATAACTCTTCCCGAGGCCCCCGCCGGCGTGTCTGGACTCCCTAACGTTGCCGTCAGCCGCCACGTCCAGGTTCAGGAGTTTTAACCCGATTCCCTTTCGGTGCACAAGCGAAACGCGCTATCTGTCAGTTTTTTCCCAACCCTTAGGATCGACCAACCCATGTGCAAGTGCCATTCACATGGAACCTTTCCCCTCTTCGGCATTCAAAGTTCTCATTTGAATATTTGCTACTACCACCAAGATCTATACCGATGGCTGCTCTGTCCGGGCTCACGCCCTCGGTTTTACGGAGACCGCCGCGCCCTCCCACTCATTGGGGCCTAGCACTTGCCCCGACAGCCAGGTATAGGTCACGTGCTTAAGCGCCATTCATTTTCGGGGGTAGTTGATTCGGCAAGTGAGTTGTTACACACTCCTTTGCGGATTTCGACTTCTATGACCACTATCTTATTGTCTTAATTGACCAACACCCTTTGTGGGATCTAGGTTAGCGCGCAGTTGGGCACTGTAACCCGGCTTCCGATTCATCCTGTATCGCCAGTTCTGCATACCAAAAATGGCCCACTTGGAGCTCTTGATTCCGTGGTGCCGCTCAACGAAGCAGCCGCGCCGTCCTACCTATTAAAAGTTTGAGAATAGGTCAAGGGCGTTGTGTCCCGATGCCTCTAATCATTGGTTTTACCTGATAGAACTCGCAAGCGAGTTCCAGCTATCCTGAGGGAAACTTCGGAGTGAACCAGTTACTAGATGGTTCGATTAGTCTTTCGCCCCTATACCTAAGTCAGACGAACGATTTGCACGCTAGTATCGTTGTGGGCCTCTACCAGAGTTTTCTCTGGCTTCGCCCTGCTTAGGCATAGTTTACCATCTTTCGGGTCCCGACAGGTATGCTCGCACTCGAACCCTTCTTAGAAGTTCAAGGTCGGTCGGCGGTGCACCCCCCGGGAGGGTTCCCGCCAATCAGCTTCCTTGAGCTTTGCGGGTTTACGTACCCGTTGACTCGCACACATGTCAGACTCCTTGGTCCGTGTTTCAACACGGGTCGAATGGGGAGGCCGCAGCCCAACACCAATAGCGTGCAGATGCCGAAGCACGCCGAAGGCACGCGCAGCCCCTCCACGATCGAGGCGACGGCGTTCCGCGTGCATATCTACTGCCCAGGCTTTGGCCGCCGCCCCAATCTATGCTGGTCCGCACCCCGAGCCATCGAAGGACTGGCTCTTGTCATTCCGCATATGACCGGGGCGCATCGCCGACCCCCACCCGCTTCCCTCCTGAAAATTTCAAGCACTCTTTGACTCTCTTTTCAAAGTTCTTTTCATATTTCCCTCGCAGTACTTGTTCGTTATCGGTCTCTCTCTCGTATTTAGCCTTGGACGGAATTTACCACCAGCTTAGGGGTGCATTCCCAAACAACCCGACTCGCAGACAGCGCCTCGTGGTGCGACAAGGTCCAGGCATGACGGGGCTCTCACCCTCTCTGGCGCCCCTTTCCAGGGAACTTGGGCCCGGTCCGCCACTGAGGACGCTTCTCCAGACTACAATTCGGATGGCGGAGTTGCTCGATTCTCAAGCTGGGCTGTTCCCGGTTTGCTCGCTGTTACTGAGGGAATCCTTGTAAGTTTCTTTTCCTCCGCTTATTGATATGCTTAAACTCAGCTAGTAATCTCGCTTGACCTGGGGTCGCGGTCGTAGCGCATGGCGCACGGCGCTGGAGGGTCTATCTTCAGTCCCGCATGTGCGACGGGACGACGCATGACAATTCACGAGTTGAATGGACCAACCACCACTAGTCGTGACATCCGTCGCGCCGGACTAGCATTTTGGCCAACCGAGCCTCAAGACACGGGAGGCCACAATCCGTCCCCATGCGTGGACCCGGCAACCCAGTATTGGGCTCGGGGTGGGGGCGACACGATGCGTGATGCCCAGGCAGACGTGCCCTCAACCTGACGGCTTTGGGCGCAACTTGCGTTCAAAGACTCGATGGTTCACGGGATTCTGTAATTCACACCAAGTATTGCATTTAGCTACATTCTTCAACGATACGAGAGCTGAGATATTCGTTACCGAGAGTCGTTTTCATTTCGTTAGGGACCGAGACCTAA
>CM075782.1:54899850-54909850 GCA_037974665.1 Ehretia macrophylla
CTCGGACATTACAAAAAATGCATTAAAGTTAAGCTATACTAGCTAGATACATAATCTAACTTATCAAACTACTTCAACAATCTAATGAAACTTAAATTACATTCCTTTTGACAATAAATACATACAATACATGAAAGCATACAACTTTACAACTTCGACAACTCAAGCCACATAGGCACGCATGACAACTCTTCAAGCACCAACTTTCACGAAATCACGAACTTTCTAGCTAACATGACATTTCCTGAAATGTGGTGGTGAGGAGTGAGTATACACAACACGTATACTCAGTGAGGGCGAGACATATATCGAATTAGAGAGAAAGAAAGTCGTGCAATGTAAATAAGACAGTTAAGCAATATAACTGATAAGTAAGCAATCAAGACAAACAATCAATACAATAAGCAATTACTGAAAGCATTAACACAACCATTCAAAGCTATACCACACTCTGAAAGCTATGGTTCACTCTTACGAGCAATGTACCATTTCACGAGCGATACATCAATCTCGAGCTTGATGTTGACAACGATGACAATAAGCGCGCAACCACCTTATAACTTCAGTTTGGAATACCCCGGGAGTAACCATTAATTCTACGACCCAAATCTCCCTGGGAGGCAACCCAAGCGAGAAAAGGGAATAGGACACGGAGCTAGAGCAACCAACACTGGCAACCCGAGGCTACCTAGAGTGGCCCATCACTCACGCGCATGACACTATGCAATGCAAGACACGATACTAGGCGATAAACGAGCGATAGCACAACAATACAGATTAGAGACGATAAACGAGATATCAAGCATTTACAATCAATACTAGCATTCAATTAACTTGTCAAGCATAACTATCATTAATAGCCACAATAACACTAATTAAACAAGTAACAGCAGTTCAAACACGAAAACAACAAATATCACTATTCAATCCCTAACTTCCAAAGGCAATTATGAGCAAACGAGCTACGGGATTAGGAAACCGATTTCACTACATTCACTCAGGCACTACAAGGCACGTTTCTATGTCACTAAACTTCACTTTCTCACCCGAGGCTCGAAAGTCCACCTACTGTGTTTGAACTACAGCTATGCTAACCGGTCATTCAATCAACGCCACAACAGCGCCAAAAGTGCTTCCATACCCTCAATTGCAAAACCCCAAACTCAATTCGAGCACGGTCAACTTTTGGTCAAACGGCCCATTTACGTTTTTTTGTCTAATTTCCAATTTTAACAAAGGCCGATCCATTTTTATCGCACATTTTATCTTTCTATCACTAATGGCACCTATCCTAATCAAGCAATCGCAATTCGGATCGAAATCTGAAATTCTAGGGTTTACTATTCATAATTCACTATTCATTATTTTTTCCCAATTTCAAATACGCAGTTTCAACCGTAAAAATTGCTAAATAACTATCAAGTAATGCTCTACGAACCCTAAAGAAGCATTTCTAACCAATTTCAAGCATTATAACGCATTAAATATCAAATCTAAAAATTTGTATCAAAAATCAAATTTCATTTAATATGCACAAAAGCGTGAAAACCCTCACAGAGATTGAAGGCCAAGACCCGCAAGTACCCGAGCCACGACCCCCGAGCAATTCCACGCACGATTGTAGAAGAAAATGCAAGTAAAATATTTTTTTTTCCTCTTGAAAGGTTTCGGCCATGGGGGGGGGGGGACACAAGGGTCATTTGTGGTTTTGTTTTGAGTTATTTTTGCCTTATTTTTAATTTATAAGGTAACAAGGGCAAAATTGTAAAAAGACAAGGTCAAATTCAAGTTAAAAATGGTCAAATTAGTTTATTTTAATGTCATTTAAATCTAATTCAAGTTAAAACAATGCAATTAAATGAAAAACAACTAAAACTAGTTAAATTAAGCTAAAAATATTTTCCACTAAGTCTGAAGAATATTTCTTTAACTCTCATTTTTGAAATACTACGATCGAACGATCAATAAACGATCGCTAATAAAGTGATAAGCAATAATAGCAAACTTTAATTTTTTTGAAAAGTAGAATAGTGGAATAGTTTAAAAGTAACTCCGGCTCGGAGTTACTTTTCTCATTTATTTGAAAACCGAGTGATTTTAATGCAAGACAATTAAAATCGATTATTAAAATAATCAAAACAATCAAAATAATCAATATTCATTTAAAAATAATTAATTTAACTATTTCTAAAATATTTTAAAGAATTATGAAGTTAATGCCAAAATACGAATGAACAAGTAAATATAGACATGTAATCAAGTGCAATTAAATATTAACATTTAAGATGGCACTTAATTAAATATAAGAGAATAAATTCAATTACTATAATTAATAGAAATAGATAACAATCTTTTAATTATTCAATATACAATTACTAAATGCTTCCAAGAGAAATATTAGAGTAGTGCAAATTGGTTGATTTAAGTAATTAAACATTTAATTTAATGCAGTCAAATGCTATTAAATGCATGCCGGGTTCGGGTTATCACATTCTTCTCCCCTTAAAACAATTGCGTCCTCGCAATTCTTTTTCCAATAGAACTTAGCACCATCTGAAATCCAATTCTGACTAATCTTCATCGGTTGAAGAATCCCGTTGACACGAATATCGAAAAAGAATAAAATTCCAACCAAGAGCGCCGAGATAATACCAATAAAGACTAAGGCAAAGATACTGTAGATGTCATTAATACCGCACAATAACGACAATAAGAATACCCCACACACGAATCTCTAGTAGAAGTTCAACTGTTACTGCCCGAGAATTCCCAAGCAAGAAGCCAATTAAAGGCTCTAGAGAATACCAAATAGATCTCCAAATAAAAATCTTACTAGACATGAATGCCATAATAGAATCCCAACTAAAAGTACCGAGAACATACCAATAAACAATCTGAAGCAGAGTCTAAACAAGAATCCCAAGTACTGCTCAGGAAGACTCCAGACAAGAAATCCAGTCAATCATATTACAGAAGTTTCAAGGAAGTCTTTCAAAATATATAGCTCAAGAAGCATCTGAATAGTGAATCCATAATGTACGTCAACATATATATAATTATCAAAAGTCCATGAATGAACACCAAGCTGAATAGCCAGGTAGATTTCCCCAAAATAATACTGCTACCGAATATTGGGTAAAATACCAGAGGAAATGCCGTGCAGGTGCACCATATACAATTGAGGAGTTCCAATCACGATTGCCAATAAAATATCAAGAAAGACCAGAGCAAAGATATTGTAGGCAATATTATGCAGCAAGTCCAATAAGAACTCCGATTGCCAAATTCACTGAGAAATGTCCACAAGGAATATCAGAGTAGTACGCCTCACACAAAAATGATCATTGTAAGCAGACTCAAATTAAAGTTCCCCATAAGATTACAGAAAGAACACCAAATGTTGATTAAAATCTCAACCAAGTCTCCCACGAAATGCCAATATAGAAATACTCGATGAATGCCCAATCAAGAAGACATTAAGAAAATACTCCAAAGAATAATCATGTAAAACTCCAAAGGAAGTCATTTACACAAAGCATAGAAGATAACCTTCAAGGAACCCCAATAAACAAACTCCAGCTATAAATGTCAACTCCCAAATAAAGGCCTAGTTGAGCACTGCTCGTTTCCGTCAATCCAAATAACTTGGGCTTGCTACCAACCACTTCTCTTCAGGGGAGGAAGAAGACTTACTTACCATTTTCACGGAACATGTATGAATGCCAGGATATCACATTTATACACATGCCTTAAACTATTATGCAAGCAAGTTTGTAAAACAGTTTATTCATCAAAGTCACTTAGGCACGACAATCAAGTCAAGCACAACATAATCAATTCAAATCACGGCATAACCAATTCAAGACATTTCAATGCACACATTACAAGCAATACTTCAAGCAAATAACAATTCACGAAGTCGATTCGATTCACGATGCCAATTCAATAGGTCAATTCAATGCACAACTAGACACTTCACTTTACTTGAGAAACATTTAACACATAACACATAATTATATCAGATAGGTGCATACATTCAAGTCAAGACACACAATCTCACATACAAGCATACACTTTCAAGACACATTTATCAAGCACACATTCAAGGATCACTACCCACCAGACCGAGGACCCTGTCCCGGCTTATGAGCTAAACAAGCTCTGATACCACCGTAACACCCCGATCCCTCTCGAGACCGAAAGTTCAATCAATCAATCTATTCACAACCCAATTCCAAACCCGGTCAAAATTTTAGGAAAAGACGGACAGAGTCTCCCCTGTTTCTAGGCAAGATGTAAAACATGTAATAGCATATAAATGGACCAACACCGTGTCCAACCAGACAAAACTTCCTCAAGGCCATCCGAGCCTTGGTTCTCAACAAATAAACACAACAAGTATAGATACATTTCCAATTTAAAAGCTAACCTATTTCTTCTCATATTTGACAAGAACATTCATGCTTGAAAATTAAATCGTACTAACCTATTACATAAGTTAGACTATCAAACCATTCTAACTCTTTTCCCTCGGACATTACAAAAATGCATTAAAGTTAAGCTATACTAGCTAGATACATAATCTAACTTATCAAACTACTTCAACAATCTAATGAAACTTAAATTACATTCCTTTTGACAATAAATACATACAATACACGAAAGCATACAACTTTACAACTTCGACAACTCAAGCCACATAGGCACGCAAGACAACTCTTCAAGCACCAACTTTCACGAAATCACGAACTTTCCAGCTAACATGACATTTCCTGAAATGTGGTGGTGAGGAGTGAGTATACACAACACGTATACTCAGTGAGGGCGAGACATATATCGAATTAGAGAGAAAGAAAGTCGTGCAATGCAAATAAGACAGTTAAGTAATATAACTGATAAGTAAGCAATCAAGACAAACAATCAATACAATAAGCAATTACTGAAAGCATTAACACAACCATTCAAAGCTATACCACACTCTGAAGGCTATGGTTCACTCTTACAAGCAATGTACCATTTCACGAGCGATACATCAATCTCGAGCTTGATGTTGACAACGATGACAATAAACGCGCAACCACCTTATAACTTCAGTTTGGAATACCCCGGGAGTAACCATCAAATCTACGACCTAAATCTCCCTGGGAGGCAACCCAAGCGAGAAAAGGGAATAGGACACGGAGCTAGAGCAACCAACACTGGCAACCCGTGGCTACCCAGAGAGGCCCATCACTCACGCG
This sequence comes from Ehretia macrophylla, assembly GCA_037974665.1. Classification (NCBI taxonomy): domain Eukaryota; kingdom Viridiplantae; phylum Streptophyta; class Magnoliopsida; order Boraginales; family Ehretiaceae; genus Ehretia; species Ehretia macrophylla. The sequence goes on from CM075782.1 coordinate 54,905,091, forward strand.
CCTGACACTATGCAATGCAAGACACGATATAAGGCGATAAACGAGCGATAGCACAACAATACAGATTAGAGACGATAAACGAGATATCAAGCATTTACAATCAATACTAGCATTCAATTAACTTGTTAAGCATAACTATCATTAATAGCCACAATAACACCAATTAAACAAGTAACAGCAGTTCAAACACGAAAACAACAAATATCACTATTCAATCCCTAACTTCCAAAGGCAATTATGAGCAAACGAGCTACGGGATTAGGAAACCGATTTCACTACATTCACTCAGGCACTACAAGGCACGTTTCTATGTCACTAAACTTCACTTTCTCACCCAAGACCCGAAAGTCCACCTACTATGTTTGAACTACAGCTATGCTAACCGGTCATTCAATCAACGCCACAACAGCGCCAAAAGTGCTTCCATACCCTTAATTGCAAAACCCCCAACTCAATTCGAGCACGGTCAACTTTTGGTCAAACGGCCCCTTTACGTTTCTTTGTCTAATTTTCAATTTTAACAAAGGCCGATCCATTTTTATCGCACATTTTATCTTTCTATCACTAATGGCACCTATCCAAATTAAGCAATTGCAATTCGGATCGAAATCCAAAATTCTAGGATTTACTATTCATAATTCACTATTCATTGTTTTTTACCAATTTCAAATACGCAGTTTCAACTGTAAAAATTGCTAAATAACTATCAAGCAATGCTCTACGAACCCTAAAGAAGCATTTCTAACCAATTTCAAGCATTATAACGCATTAAATATCAAATCTAAAAATTTGTATCAAAAATAAAATTTCATTTAATATGCACAAAAGCATGAAAACCTTCACAGAGATTGAAGACCAAGACCCGCAAGGACCCGAGCCACGACCCCCGAGCAATTCCATGCACGATTGTAGAAGAAAATGCAAGTAAAATATTTTTTTCCTCTTGAAAGGTTTCGGCCATGGGGGGGGGGGGGGAGGGACACAAGGGGTTATTTGTGGTTTCGTTTTGAGTTATTTTTGCCTTATTTTTAATTTATAAGGTAACAAGGGCAAAATTGTAAAAAGACAAGGTCAAATTCAAGTTAAAAATGGTCAAATTAGTTTATTTTGATGTCATTTAAATATAATTCAAGTTAAAAAAATGCAATTAAATGAAAAACAACTAAAACTAGTTAAATTAAGCTAAAAATATTTTCCACTAAGTCCAAAGAATATTTCTCTAACTCTCATTTTTGAAATACTACGATCGAACGGTCAATAAACGATCGCTAATAAGGTGATAAGCAATAATAGCAAACTTTAATTTTTTTGAAAAGTAGAATAGTAGAATAGTTTAAAATTCACTCCGGCTCGGAGTTACTTTTCTCATTTATTTGAAAATCGAGTGATTTTAATGCAAGACAATTAAAATCGATTATTAAAATAATCAAAACAATCAAAATAATCAATATTCATTTAAAATAAATTAATTTAACTATTTCTAGAATATTTTAAAGAATTATGAAGTTAATGCCAAAATACGAATGAACAAGTAAATATAGACATGTAATCAAGTGCAATTAAATATTAACATTTAAGATGTCACTTAATTAAATACAAGAGAATAAATTCAATTACTATAATTAATAGAAATAGATAATAATTTTTTAATTATTCAATATACAATTACTAAATGCTTCCAAGAGAAATATTAGAATAGTGCAAATTGGTTGATTTAAGTAATTAAACATTTAATTTAATGCAGTCAAATGCTATTAAATACATGCCGGGTTCGGGTTATCACACAAGGACCCCATATAGTCATGGTGTGCCGCATCCGGTAGATCGAGCAACGCCCCACGGGCCACATGTGCAGCACTTGTTGGAGTGAGCAGCGTGGAACACGGGACGTGCTTAAGGATTCGTCCCACGTCGTCCACGGAGGCAGACGCAATGCAAAAGATGGACGATGTGACTTTAGACTGGTTTCTTTGTAGGTACGCAACACAAGAAATCGACCGACTGACCGAGGCAACGTAAGTACTTGGCCCGCGAATGAAGTGGTAAGCAGGAATGGACGTCGCTGCTCAAACAGGGATCCAACTGAGCCATACAAGCCGACCTCCACTCACGCGCTGTTACGTTCGCTATGCCCAGACCACCAAGCTAGTAATCGTCCCATCGTCTAGGCAAACAAAGCCCTTCAAGCAGACGGAACTGGCGAGATGGCCTGAGAACACACCGCTAGGCATGAAGAATTTCTAAGGGACAAGGGACTGGAACGACACGAGGTGCATGACCAGGCCGCACGTCGCAAGCTTAGGAGCCTAATTCGTGGTGCCCAACCAAGCACCGAGTGCACGCACTTCAGGTAGCAACCAGAAGCGGAATTTGAGCGCCCGCGGTACTTGGATCGCCATGACACTAGACCACGTCCGTCGCATGACGACTCAGCGAGGACCATGGCGTCGTGTGCTAGGCTATTCGCGCATTGCGCAGGCTCATAGGAACACACCGTCGGACGGCTTCGAGGCAGCACGGTGCTTGGATCGCCACGACATTGAAGCTCTAGCCATCGTCTCATTGTAATGCTTGCGTCGTCACTTAACGAAAGCCAAGGCCGTGTGCTATGCGATTGGCGCATCGCGCATGCCCCTACCGTCGCCCTGTATGCACAGAACGGGACAAGCAAACTACCTTCTTAACCACGCGGTGTTTGGATCACCATGAGACTAGACCACGTCCATCGCATTACGACTCAGTGAGGACCATGGAGTTGTGTGCTAGGCGATTCGCGTATTGCGCAGGCCCGTGGGAACACACTGTGGGAGGGCTTCGAGGCTGCACGGTGCTTGGATCGCCATGACATTGAAGCTTTAGCCATCGTCTCATTGCAACGCTAGCGTCGTCACTTAACAAAAGCCAAGGCCATGTGCTAGGCAATTCGTGCATTGCGCGGTCCCCCACCGTCCCCCTATATGCACCCACATGCACGGAATGGGACAAGCAAACTTCCTGCCCACGCGGTGTATGGATCACCACGATACTAGACCACGTCCGTCGCATTACGACTCAGCGAGGACCATGGCGTCGTGTGCTAGGCGATTCGCGTATCGTGCAGGCCTGTGCGAACACACCGTGGGACGGCTTCGAGGTAGCACGGTGCTTGGATCGCCATGACATTGAAGCTCTAGCCATCATCTCATCGCAACGCTCGCGTCGTCACTTAACGAAAGCCAAGGCCGTGTGCTAGGCAATTCGCGCACCGCGCATGGCCCTACTGTCCCCCTGTATGCACCCACATGCACAGAACGGAACAAGCAAACTTCCTGTCCATGCAGTACTTGGATCGCCACGACACTAGACCACGTCCGTTGTATTACGACCTAGCGAGGACCATGGCGTCGTGTGCTAGGAGATTCGTGCATCGCACAGGCCCATGAGAACACACTGTGGAACGGTTTAGAGGCAGCACGGTGCTTGAATCGCCACGACATTGAAGCTCTAACTATCGTCCCATTGCAACGTTCGCATCGTCACTTAATGAAAGCCAAGGCCGTGTGCTAGGCGATTCGCACATCGCGCAGTCCCCCACCGTCCCCCTATATGTACCCACATGCAGGGAATGGGACAAGTAAACTATCTTCCTACCTACGCGGTGCTTGGATTGCCACGACACTAGACCATGTCCGTCGCATTACGACTCAGCGAGGACCATGGCATCGTGTGCTAGGCGATTCGCGCATCGCATAGGCACGTCGGAACCCACCGGGGGAGGGCTTCAAGGCCGCATGGTGCTTGGATCGCCACGACATTGAAGCATCAGTAATCGTCTCATCGCAACGCTCGCGTTGTTGCTTAACGAAAGCCAATGCCACGTGTGCTAGGTGATTCGCTCATCACATTTGCTCGCACCGTCCCCCAAGAGCCACCCAAGCCCATGCGGTGCTTAGATCGCCACGACACTAGACCTTGGCCATGCGCATCCGCGCGGTGCTAGGCGATTCACGCAGGCCCAACGACACGTCGGGGACAGGAATGTCCCCTAACGTGTACATAGCCAGCGGTAAGGGGATGGCTAGTTTTGTGCTTGGGCAACCACTCGCCCCCTCATTAGCCATCCCAATTATGTCAACAGTGTTGCGGCACCAAGATGGATAATGAGGGGCTAGGGAAGCCACCACGTTCCTCATTAGCCATCTTGGTGCCGCGCCGAGGGACATGCCCTGGGATGCGGGGGGAGGGGGGGTAGAGGGAGGGGGAAGGTGGCACGGCCCCAATCCACGGGTATACAATGCAATACCTCGGCGTGATTCACTCGGTAGGCATTCATGCCCATAATATAGCCCACAATATAGCCCACGATATAGCCCACAATGTGCCACGAAGTGCCCACAACATCCCCCCATATGGACCTCGACCAGGGGGCTTGATACCACATACCCCCTTATAGTACATTTAGATGCAAAAACCCAAGTAACAGCAGTAGCGTACATTTTGCCAGAGATTCATAATGGGTGTTTTACACTATAAAAGGCCCCATTTGGCATGATCTTCGTACCCAACTTGCTCCTTATTGATAGCATATTACATCCAAATGCTTCAAGATTATTTTTTTAAAAAAATATTTTTTAATATTTAATAATTACGAAAAATAGGAAAAAATCAAAAAAATAGTAGAAAATTCAAAAAAATTTATATTAATTCATACATTAATTTGTTAAATGATATTCAAAAATATTTTTTTTCAGAAAATTAATTTTTAATATTTAAAAATTACG
>CM075782.1:54919850-54932350 GCA_037974665.1 Ehretia macrophylla
CCGTGTACTATATGATTTGTGCATCGCGCAGTCCCCCACTGTCCCCCTACATGCACCCACATGCACGGAACGGGACAAGCAAACTACCTTCCTACCCACACGGTGCTTGGATTGCCACGACACTAGACCACTTCCGTTGCATTATGACTCAGCGAGGACCATGGCGTCGTGTGCTAGGCGATTCGTGCCTCGAACAGGCACGTCGGAACCCACCAGGGTACAGCTTCAAGGCCGCAAGGTGCTTGGATCGCCACGACATTGAAGCATCAGCAATCGTCTCATCATAACGCTCACGTCGTTGCTTAACGAAAGCCAATGCCACGTGTGCTAGAGGATTTGCGTATCACGCTTGCCCGCACCGTTCCCCAAAAGCCACCCAAGTCCATGCGGTGCTTGGATCGCCATGACACTAGACCATGGCCGCGCGCATCCACTCGACAATGACCTTGGCTTCGTGTGCAAGGCGATTCGCGCATCGTGCAGGCCTAACGACACATCGGGGGATGGGAATGTCATTCTCCAACCCGACCTAAGGAGGCTGGACTAGGGTATGACCTAATTCATTTATACTATTTCACAGTCTTAGCCTTTTGTTAAAATTTAATGCTTAACGTTGGCTGAGAACTCCAAAAGTTTTTTGAAAAATCGGCAGCATGACGGCTATATTTGGGACCTTTGGTTTGACCTAATTTTCTAAAACACCTCAAAACCTTTAATCATTGAGTCAATTCCAACTAAAATTTCTTATTTTGTTATCAATAGATATGCCTACTAAATTATCTCGATAGTGTCGTTTGATTGACAAGCCTAGCATGATAACTATGTCCCGTTTATTTGCCAATTCATATCATGCAAGTACCTATTATCCTTTAGCTTACGATAAGTACCTAAGTAAAATTAGATATAGTTAACTTGTTTGATTCTTCACCTAATGGTTTAAACGCCTACGATAACTACTAACCAAGATAATGAAAGCAAACAACCAATAAAGAGTTCGTCTGGTTATAATCAGTACAAGCCAAAAATTAGACCCAAATTACAACGGGGTCATTTACATCAACAAAATGAACAGTTGCAATCAAACACAACATCCAAATAGCAACTACTTTTAGGCAAAGCACAAAAACACGTAGTCACTCCAAGGAATTATCAACAAGCACATTCTCCTCGGGTACCTATTCCAAATCTGCTTCACTTGTGACAAAAAGAAGGTAAGTCCTTATGAACTCAGTGAGGGGGAACGAGAGATAACGTTTTGAAATCCTTTTTCGGTTAAACTTATGAAAACTCATTTGGAAACATGTCATATAGAATGAGTAAATACATAACATAATATAAATATAAATGAACACATTTACCCGTCTTTCCTTTGCGAGGTCCTCTAGGAACCAAGCGAGAGTACTTAAACACATAGTGAAAAGGATACGGTGAGGTTTCGCTCTCAAGATCGATCGGTGAGCATTTGCTCTCAAGATCATTTTCGATAACAATTGTTGCGGCCGGCTTCAATCATCCACTTACCACTCCCAATTGGGTGTACTCCTGATGTACCCCGAAATCCTACAACCCAACTCTCTGAGGGTGGCATTAGGGTGGAATGCCAAGCGAGAGAGGGAATTGGACCATGGTAGTCACGGGAGCACCGGCAAGCCCTATGCCGCCCGGCGTTCGTGCAATGCTACCATACCACAATGAAAGGTTGTAACCTTGTATACAATGTACATTTAAACCATTTAATGATTCACATTATGAGGACAACAAAGTAGGTTGCCTCCAAGCAATTTCAAGATCACATATTGCCAAGTAAACGAACGAGGCATGCTTAACATGAAATTTTCACTTTGTAAAACATGTAGAGTCATATGAACTTTAAACGGGCAGCCATGTAACACATGTCAATCAAGTCATATAACTCAATTTAGTGGTTCATGTATCAAGTCATAAGATTATACAAGCATGCAACGACGTTTACATGAGACCGGGTGCAAGAAAAGTCTACTTATCAACATGTAATCACCGGGAATCACATTTAGAGCTATAAGGACAACTACGGGCAGCCTATTAACCACACGATTTAACACGTTTAACCATAAGATCATCTCTTAGCAAATAGTCATAAGCAATAGGGCCTTAATTCCGTGCTTAACATGCGGTTAAGCAAACCATTCATCAATTAATGATCCCAAGTCATACATCAATCAAATTTAGCAACCTCAACCATCCACAACAGTCCATACAACATCTAAGTGCCACAATTCCAAGCATTCAATACCACAAGAGAAGTTACAACATGTTTCAAAGCATATCACTAAACAAAAACCTCACTGCAATGGTCTATTTTTCCACATTTGATTAGACAAGCAAACATTCCCTAATCTCAGTGAACAAAATGTCAAATTAAATCTTAATGAGTGATTTAACTCCAGAAACAAACCTCGCATCATTTGGAGTTCGAACTTAGGAGTTATGGCCAAAACCGTGGAACTACGCAAAACTGTCCAGTTTTAGACACATTACGATTTTTGCCAATTTTGAGGGTCTTAGAGCCATAATTGGCTTTGATCTATTTCTGTCAAAAATGTCCAAAACTGCACAATCTAGCAACCTACCAATTTTCATGCATTTTCATCAACATTTACTAGGTCAAAAACGCTTCGTTCTACAAAGTCAGTGATCTGCCAGAAACCTATTTCATTTTTTCAATTCTTCCAGATTTAGACACCCCACGATGATTGACCATTTTAGAGGCGTTAGAATCAGAATTGGCCTTGGCCTATTTCTACGAAAAATACTCAGAACAGATAAAACTAGTGGCCTACCAATTTTCACACATTTTAAACATCATTTACTAAGCCAAATGCTCTTCGAACTACAAGATTAGAAAACTGCCAGCAACACGTTTTTACCTATCTTCAAGTTCTAGCCAAAAATATAGCCATGCATGGTCATATAAGCTCATGTACACATATACAACAACTACAGAGGTAAATATAGTCATATGAAGGCATGCATGTGAATTTTGGAAGCTTTTAGAAGAGTTTAACCCTCACCTCTTTGAAGATTTAGCAAATGAGCACAAAATCCTTGGTTTTGAGCTTTGTGTGTGACTTTGAGCTATCCTTGCTTGATTTCCTTGCTATGGCCGATGCTTGGAGTGTCCTAGAGAATGAGCTTGAGGTCTTGGAAGATCAAGAGATGCCATGGTTGAAAATGAGAGAGAAGGAGAGAGAATGAGAGAATGAGAGCTTGAGAGAGTTTTGAGAGGAAAATGAAATGTGATGAGTTGTGTGTGTGTGTGTGTCGGCCTTAGGGCCTTTCAAATCTGATTTTTGTGTGTCAACTAGCATATAATTTGTGTTGTAATGAGGCATGGGGTGGGTTGGTCGAGAAAGGGACTTGGGGTAGGGTGAAATGGCAATATTTTATGCATTGTGTCTTGTGTTTGTCTTAGATTGTCTAGGGAAGAATATTTTTTGTTCAAAACTTGCTCAAGACCTTGATATGGCTGAGTAATGCAATGAAAAATCTGAAATTTCAGATTCAAGTTAATAGATTATAGATTATAATAAGTGTGGTTTTGGGTGAGAATAAAGAATAAAGAATGTTTAGGTGTTTGTGTAGATAGAATTATTTATTGTTAGTGGATTTTGTAGAGAATTTGAATTAGGAATATAATATTGGTTAGTGGATTGTGTAGGATTATTTAATAGTCTTGTGCTTTGTGCAGAAATCTTTATTGATTAGCATGTAGGCACGTATTCCTAGGTTCTAGGGCACGCACTACGAGGTACACATGAACTACGAGATAAGGCACGTACTTCAAGATAAATGCACGAATTCTAATGCAAATGCACGCAACCCTAGATGAATGCACGTAAACTAATGTAAGGCACGTAATTTAATGCAATGCACATAAATCGAGGTACGACTCTTAAACCTAGGTTAGGGCACGTAATTCAAGGTCAGTGCATACAAATCGAGAGATGGCATGTAAATCGAAGTCAGGGCACGTAAGTCGAGGATTAGAACACATAATTCTAGGTCAAGGCACGTATAATGAGGCATGCATGAAAACCAAGATAGGGCACGTAATCCAAGGTCGGTCACATAATTATGGGTCTAAGGAACGTAAATCGAGGGAAGACATGTTATTCGGGGTCGGGCCTCACATCTTGCCCTCCTTAAAAAAATTTCATCCCGAAATTCATTCTTACTTGTTAAGGTCATTTAGACGGATTCCGACCATTGTTATTTTCTAACTCTGAGTCGTCCTTTGCTCTGTGATCTCTCTTACCACAACGAATTCACTTCCTAGCTTTCTCCAATCATTTAATTCGGTGTGACCCCTACATTTACAGTTCGTTCCTTTGAACGACTCTATTCTCTCCATTTGATCTTAAGGTCAAGTTCATTAATTAAGGTTAGAATCTCCAAACATGGTAATCAAAGCTACATCAGTATTCTAACAATATAACTATAACTCCAAAATCATGACTCATGTTGTATCAATCTCGCATTCATACCTCTAAAGGAATATCATAATAATACCACGATCTTATGGTTACATACACTAATTTCAAGATGATAGGTTTATTTTAGATTTGTATATTCTATCAACTAGCTTCAAAAATGTTAACACGTAGGACATACACATGTTATGGGTCATTTCCACAATACGACCCTATTTAGGAAGAACTCACCAAACAAACTAATCCATCTCAAATCGTCATCTATCGATGGTATCATAGCCCTTCTTATCTCGTAGGTACATTAGATTAGCAAATCTTCTCATGACTAGTCTCCCGGTTACAAGCTCCTATTGACTAACATTCTTTCCCAGTTTCGTTAACCTTTACGCTCGTAATCAAGGAGAAAGACCGTTGAGATTCGTGAAACTCAAACTCTAAGGTTTATTAAGTACCACCAATAAATTGCCATCGAAATTGCATGGGTAAACTAATCATGTGGCCCTAGTTCAACTCTTACAAGTGAATTTCATCAGCTTGTGATCCACAATTTATTTCCTTATTCAAATCCCTGTCTTCAAGTCACAAGACTTCAGAATTTCTTTTAATCTTAACCGAAACTCCTAAGTCAAATAGTTTCAATCTCAAATAAATTTCACTTACCTCAATCCAAGGTTACGTCATACTTAAGAGGACAATGGTCCTACTCACTTAGCGACCTAGTTATTCCTTTGAACATCTAATGCCTACCGATATATCTTCAACATTAGTGTTACTAAGCTAAGTTCATAGCCATGTAAGTGATATCAATGCTCCACTAGGTTACTGACCGTTCAACAACAGTCTTAGGACTATAAATGGGTACCGAAATGATCTAGCTCATAAGATACTTACCATACTAATCTAAGTAGCTTATTACATGAAATAACTTCAAGGCTATGTCATCGTAAGAATTATAACCACAAGTCATCCTACAATATAATCTAATAAAACTTCAAAAGTAATCAACCACTCATTTTAACTATCACTACAAAATCTACCCTCTATTCAACGACCACGATTCCAAGTCTACCAATCGCTAGTTTCTAGACGTGAAACGGTACACATAAACACAGTTGTCTAATAGCAGTCTCTCGGGTCATCATGACTCTAATTCATCTCCATCTTAGCTATATGGAATCTTACTCTCCTCATTTACATGTTCAACTAGCTAAGAACATCAAGACTCATCGACCTTAGGTCCTAGGGTTTACTATGAATCATCATGCATACTCATTATTAGCTATTTAGGATTACTAATCGTACCCTAATGACTCCACTTGTAGCCGGATGCTTTAATCTCACTTCCATGGTTTATATACTAGGTCTATTGGTATTACTTAGCGATATATGCTTCTTAACATCCTCTACGGTATCCAAATAACGAGTGCATAAAGTGATTTACTTTGCATAATCACAACTAAATCCGAGGGCACCAAACTAATACCATGATTCTTAATATCACTAATATCCAACTTAGGACCTTTAGCAACGTTAGTTATCTAATGCAAAATTCAATACCTTACACTTCTATTCGACCTAACATTTTAGGTGTTGTCTTCCGAACACAAGTTCTAGCTACGTGAATTCCTCAATTCCAACATCTCTGTATCTTGTTATACTAAAGAATCATCAACCTTGTTAAACTCAGTTTCCATAGTTGCCTACATGACTTGAGGTTATCCATTGTTAAGTCACTTAAATACGCTATCCATGACTTAATAATCTAACCCATAAAAGTAACTATTGTCAACTTTCATGAATTCATCTATTAATTTCTAGGTCATGATCTCAACATTTAGTGAACTTGAAACTCGCTAGTATAAACCATATCAGATTCGTCAATGCTTAATTCCAATCAAGTAAGGATTCAATCGTACGAGTATATTGCTAACTTCTTAGATAGTCTATCAAGCCAATTTTAAGATGTAAGAAATGGATTCAAAGAAATCTCCAAGTCAACTTCCACTATCAGCACATGAGAATATATACTACTCTACATATTTAATAGTATGCTCTTATATCTTAAGCGAAGTTGTATGTCATTAAACTTTATACTTGAACCATAATTAGAAGAACGGTTTAACGGAATCAATAACTTCATAGCTATAAAATTGACAACTTAATCACAGGTATAGGTATTCCAAAGATAAGGAGATAACTTTACCTCAACAATTATACATGTGCTATGCATTTTATATATATGCATATCCAATAATACATACGATCTATCGAGTACCTGTGAAGATGCCAGAAATCTCTAACCGAGACTTTTCGTTCTTTCTGCATGAATTCACTTCCCTGAAAGTTCTAGTCCTAACTATCTATGTGTATAAACAGTCAGTCATGGTTATGTAACATGCACATGTATCACGGAAAGAGTATAAAAGCATGCATGCATTATTGAGGACGTGTCGGTGTGCATGATACAGAATACATATGGTCCACAAAGGCACATAATATTCAATACTTAAAGCAATTAAAGCACATTAACACATATTAACACATATAAACAAGACATCATAATTACCTTAGGGCTTCTACCCATGGTCCGAGAGTTGAACCCGACTAATGCCTAGTTAGTAAACTAAGCTCTGATACCATTCTAATATAAGGTGTCACGCCCCAACCCGACCTAAGGAGGCTAGACTAGGGTATGACCTAATTCATTTATACTATTTCACAGTCTTAGCCTTTTGTTATGATTTAATACTTAACGTTGGCCTAGAACTCCAAAAGTTTTTCTGGAAAACTGGCAGCATGACGGCTATATTTAGGACCTTTGGTTTGACCTAATTTTCTGAAACAGCTCAAAACCTTTAATCATTGATTCAATTCCAACTAAAATTTCCTATTTTGTTATCAATAGATATGCCTACTAATTTATCTCGATAGTCTCGTTTGATTGACAAGCCTAGCATGATAACTATGTCCTGTTTATTTGCCAGTTCCTATCATGCAAGTACCTATTATCCTTTAGCTTACGATGAGTACCTAAGTAAAATTAGATATAGTTAACTTGTTTGATTCTTCACCTAGTGGTTTAAACACCTACGATAACTACTAATCAAGAAAATGAAAGCAAACAACCAAATAAAGAGTTTGTCCGGTTATAATTAGTAGAAGCCAAAATTAGACCCAAATTACAACGGGGTCATTTACATCAACAAAATGAACAGTTGCAATCAAACACAACATCCAAATAACAACTACTTTCAGGCAAAGCACAAAAGCACGTAGTCACTCCAAGGAATCATCAACAAGCACATTCTCCTCGGGTACCTATTCTAAATCTACTTCACTTGTGACAAAAAGAGAGTGAGTCCTTATGAACTCAGCGAGGGGGAACAAGAGATAACGTTTTGAAATCCTTTTTCGGTTAAACTTATGAAAACTCATTTGGAAACGTGTCATATAGAATGAGTAAATACATAACATAATATAAATATAAATGAACACATTTACCTGTCTTTCCTCTGCGAGGTCCTCTAGGAACCAAGCGAGAGTACTTAAACACATAGTGAAAAGGATACGGTGAGCTTTCGCTCTCAAGATCGATCGGTGAGCATTTGCTCTCAAGATCATTTTCGATAACAATTGTTGTGGCCGGCTTCAATCATCCACTTATGGCTCCCAATTGGGTGTACTCCGGATGTACCCCGAAATCCTACGACCCAACTCTCCGAGGGTGGAATGCCAAACGAGAGAGGGAATTGGACCATGGCAGTCACGGGAGCATCGGCAAGCCCTATGCCGCCTGGTGTACGTGAAACACTACCATGCCACAATGAAAGGTTGCAACCTTGTATACAATGTACATTTAAACCATTTAACGATTCACGTTAGGAGGACAACAAAGTAGGTTGCCTCCGAGCAATTTCAAGATCACATATTGCCAAGTAAATGAACGAGACATGCTTAACATGAAATTTTCACTTTGTAAAACATGTAGAGTCATATGAACTTTAAACGGACATCCATGTAACACATGTAAATCAAGTCGTATAACTCAATTTAGTGGTTCACATATCAAGTCATAATATTATACAAGAATGCAACGACGTTTACATGAGACCGGGTGCAAGAAAAGTCTACTTATCAACATGTAATCACCAGGAATCACATTTAGAGCTATAAGGACAACTACGGGCAGCCTATTAACCACACGATTTAACACATTTAACCATAAGATCATCTCTTAGCAAATAGTCATAAGCAATAGGGCCTCAATTCCGTGCTTAACATGCGGTTAAGCAAACCATTCATCAATTAATGATCCCAAGTCATACATCAATCAAATTTAGCAACCTCAACCAGCCACAACAGTCCATACAACATCTAAGTGCCACAATTCCAAGCATTCAATACCACAAGAGAAGTTACAACATGTTTCAAAGCATATCACTAAACAAAAACCTCACTGCAATGGTCTGTTTTTCCACATTCGATTAGAAAAGAAAACATTCTCCAATTTTAGTGAACAAAATTTCAAATTAAAGCTTAATGAGTGATTTAAATCCAGAAACAAACCTTGCATCATTTGGAGTTCGAACTTAGGAGTTATGGCCAAAACCGTGGGACTACGCAAAACTGTCCAGTTTTAGACACATTACGATTTTTGCCAATTTTGAGGGTCTTAGAGTCATAATTGGCTTTGGTCTATTTCTGTTAAAAATGTCCAAAACTGCACAATCTAGCAACCTACCAATTTTCATGAATTTTCATCAACATTTACTAGGTAAAAAATGCTTCGTTCTACAAAGTTAGTGATCTGCCAGAAACCTATTTCATTTTTCCAATTCTTCCAGATTTAGACACCCCACGATGTTTGACCATTTTGGAGGCCTTAGAGTCAGAATTGGCCTTGACCTATTTCTACGCAAAATGCGCAGAACTGGAAAAACCAGTTGCCTACCAATTTTCACGCATTTTCAACATCATTTACTAAGCCAAATGCTCTTCGAACTACAAGATCAGAAAACTGCCAGCAACACGTTTTTACCTATCTTCAAGTTCTAGCAAAACATCTAGCCATGCATGGTCATATAAGCTCATGTACACATATACAACAACTACAGAGGTAAATATAGTCATATGAAGGCATGCATGTGAATTTTGGAAGCTTTTAGAAGAGTTTAACCCTCACCTCTTTGAAGATTTAGCAAATGAGCACAAAATCCTTGGTTTTGAGCTTTGTGTGTGACTTTGAGCTATCCTTGCTTGATTACCTTGCTATGGCCGATGCTTGGAGTGTCTTAGAGAACGAGCTTGAGGTCTTGGAAGCTCAAGAGATGCCATGGTCGAAAATGAGAGAGAAGGAGAGAGAATGAGAGCTTGAGAGAGTTTTGAGAGGAAAATGAAATGTGATGAGTTGTGTGTGTGTGTGTCGGCCTTAGGGCCTTTCAAATCTGATTTTTGTGTGTCAACTAGCATATAATTTGAGTTGTAATGAGGCATGGGGTGGGTTGGTCGAGAAAGGGACTTGGGGTAGGGTGAAATGGCAATATTTTATGCATTGTGTCTTGTGTATGTCGTAGATTGTCTAGGGTAGAATATTTTTTGTTCAAAACTTGCTCAAGACCTTGATATGGCTGAGTAATGCAATGAAAAATCTAAAATTTCAGATTCAAGTTAATACATTATAGATTATAATAAGTGTGGTTTTGGGTGAGAATAAAGAATAAAGAATGTTTAGGTGTTTGTGTAGATATAATTATTTATTGTTAGTGGATTTTGTAGAGAATTTGAATTAGGAATATAATATTGGTTAGTGGATTGTGTAGGATTATTTAATAATCTTGTGCTTTGTGCAGGAATCTTTATTGATTAGCATGTAGGCACGCATTCCTAGGTTCTAGGGCACGCACTACGAGGTAGACACGAACTACGAAATAAGGCACGTACTTCAAGATAAATGCACGGATTCTAATGCAAATGCATGCAATCCTAGATGAATGCACGTAAACTAATGCAAGGCACGTAATTCAATGCAATACACATAAATCGAGGTATGACTCTTAAACCTAGGTGAGGGCACGCAATTTAAGGTAAGTGCATACAAATCGAGGTATGACACGTAAATCGAAGTTTTGGCACGTAAGTCGAGGATTAGAACACACAATTTTAGGTCAAGGCACGTAAGACGAGGCATGCACAAAAACCAAGACAGGGCACATAATCCGAGGTCGGTCATATAATTCTGGATCTAAGGCACGTAAATAGAGGTAAGACATGTTATTCGCGGTCGGGCCTCGCAGGGAATGTCCCCCAATGTGTACCTAGCCGGTGGCACGGGGATGGCTAGTTTTGTGCTTGGGCAACCACTCGCCCCCTCATTAGCCATCCCAATGACGTCGACGGTGTTGCGACACCAAGATGGATAATGAGGGGCTAGGGAATCTACCACGTTCCTTATTAACCATCGTAGTGCCGCACCGAGGGACATGACGGGGGATGCAGGGCGGGTGTGGCACAGCCCCAACGCACGGGTATGCAATGTAATACCTCGGCGTGATTCACTCGGTACGCATTCCTGCCCACAATATAGCCCACGATATAGCCCACAATATGCCACGAAGTGCCCACAACGTCCCCCCACATGGACCTCGATTAGGGGACTTGACACCACATACCCCCTACAATACATTTAGATGCAAAAACCCAAGTGACAATAGTAGCGTACATTTTGCCAGAGATTCATAATGGGTGTTTTACACTATAAAAGGCCCCATTTGGCATGATCTTCCTACCCAACTTACTCCTTATTGATAGCATAAAATATCCAAATGCTTCAAGATTATTTTTTTTGAAAAAATATTTTTTAATATTTAATAATTGCAAAAATTAGGGAAAAATCAGAAAAAATAGTAGAAAATTCAGAAAAATTTATATTAGTTCGTACATTAATTTGTTAAATGATATTCAAAAATATTTTTTTCAAAATAATAATTTTTAATATTTAAAAATTACCAAAAATAGGGAAAAATCAGAAAAAATACTAGAAAATTCAGAAAAATTTATATTAATTCATAAATTAATTTGTTTACAAGATATTTGGAGTTAAATTTTTTTTTTGGATGGATTAGGAATCCGATTAATCTCTTTCACATCACAAATATGACGAATTGTTCGTCGAACAAGGCAAAGGTTAAGACTACTTCATAGATTCGGAAACCCCTTGTAAAAGGATACAATATCCACATTTGTGTCATAATACATTCCGCATGCCTAATACCCCCGAATGCCTAACATTTCCCGTCGTGTCCAACATCCCCTAATAGTGCCAAAGCTGTCCCCCAACATCCCCCATCGTCCCCCAAGCGTACCCCTATAATGCCCCACCCGTGCCCCAACCGTGCCCCAACAACGCCCCGAGCGCCACTTGCCCTCACTATCGTGCGACATGGGCACCTCATGTGCAGACCATCGTGAGGCATGTGGACCACATGTGAGTACCATCGTGCGGCATGCGCGCCCGATGCGTGCACCATCGTGTGGCATGGGTACACCATCATGCGGCATGGGTGCCCCAGGCGCGTACCATCGTGCGGCATACGGGCCACATGAGCGCACCATCTTGTAGCATGGGCGCCCCATGCGCGTACCTTCATGCGGCATACGGGCCACATGAGCGCACCATCGTGGGACATTGGCCCCTAATGTGCACACCCTCGTGTGGCATACAGGCCACATGCGCGCACCATCGTGCGACATGCGCCCCCATGCGCGCATCTTTGTGCGGCATGGGCACCACATGCGTGCACCTTCATGTGGCATGCGCGTACCTTCGTGTGACATGTGTGCACTATCGGGCTGCATGGGCGCCCTATGCGCACACCATCATGCGGCATGCGCACCCGATGCGCGTACTATCGGGCGGCATAGGCTCTCCATGAGCACACTTTCGTCCCCTATGGGCACCCCATGTGAGCTCCTTCATGCGGTATGGGCGTCCCATGCCCGCACCTTCGTGCGGCATGTGGGTCGCATGCGTAC
>CM075782.1:54937350-54967350 GCA_037974665.1 Ehretia macrophylla
CGACTTTGGGCGCAACTTGCGTTCAAAGACTCGATAGTTCGTAGGATTCTACAATTCACACCAAGTATTGCATTTTGCTACATTCTTCATCGATGCGAGAGTCGAGATATCCGTTGCCGAGAGTCGTTTTCTTTTCATAAGAAACCGAGACCTAACCCAGCACATCGCGGACGGGGCATGGATAGGTTGGCCCTCATTTTTCATTTTCCTTGGAGCATTCCGCACCAAGGTTCGTTGTTTGTGGGGCATTCGTCCAGACTCGGGATCGACACGCGGGCTGGGAAGGAGCCGCCTCTCCCGTATTGGCCCCGCATCGTTTAAAAGGGTTCGCAGGTCATTCTTCCTTCGCAAGTTTGACAATGATCCTTCTACAGGTTCACCTACAGAAACCTTGTTACGACTTTTCCTTTCTCTAAGTGATAAGGTTCAGTGGACTTCTCGCGACGTCGTGGGCAGCGAATCGCCTACGTCGCCATGATCCGAACACTTCACCGGATCATTCAATCGGTAGGAGTGACGGGCGGTATGTATAAAGGGCAGGGACGTATTCAACGTGAGTTGATGACTTGCGCTTATTAGGAATTCCTCGTACAAGACCAACAATTGCAACGATCTATCCCCATCACAATGAAATTTCAAAGATTACCCGGGTTTATCGGCCAAGGCTAGGGACTCGTTGAATACATTAGTGTAGCGCGCGTGCGGCCAAGAACATCTAAGGGCATCACAGACCTGTATAAAGGGCAGGGACGTATTCAATCGGTAGGAGCAACGGGCGGTATGTATAAAAGGCAGTAGTCCCTCTAGGAAGCTAGCTGCTGATGGATACCTTCGTATAGCTAGTTAGCAGGCTGTGGTCTCGTTCATTAACGGAATTAAAAAGGACAAATCACTCCACCAACTAAGAACGGCCATGCACCACCACCCATGGAATCAAGAAAGAGCTCTCAGTTTGTCAATCCTTACTATGTCTGGACCTGGTAAGTTTCCCCGTGTTGAGTCAAATTAAGCCACAGGCTCCACTCCTGGTGGTGCCCTTTCGTCAATTCCTTTAAGTTTCAGCCTTGTGACCATACTCCCCCCGGAACCCAAAAACTTTAATTTCTCATAAGGTGCCGGCGGAGTCCTAAAATCAACATCCGCCGATCCCTGGTCAGCATCGTTTATGGTTTAGACTAGGATAGTATCTGATCGTCTTCGAGCCCCCAACTTTTGTTCTTGATTAATGAAAACATCTTTGGCAAATGCTTACGCAGTTGTTCGCCTTTCATAAATCCAAGAATTTCACCTCTGACTATGAAATACGAATACCTCCGACTGTCCCTGTTAATCATTACTCTGATCCCAAAGGCTAACTCAATAGGATCGAAATCCTATAATGTTATCCCATGCTAATGTATACAGAGCGTAGGCTTGCTTTGAGCACTTTAATTTCTTCAAAGTAACAGCGCCAGAGGCATAACCCGGCCAGTTAAGGCCAGGAGCGTATCGCTGGCAAAAGGGACGAGACGACCGGTGCACACCGGAGGCGGACCGACCGACCCATCCCAATGTCCAACTACGAGCTTTTTAACTGGAACAACTTAAATATATGCTATTGGAGCTAGAATTACAGCGGCTGCTGGCACCTGACTTGCCCTCTATTGGATCCTCGTTAAGGGATTTAGATTGTACTCATTCCAATTACCAGACTCTTTGAGCCCGGTATTGTTATTTATTGTCACTACTTCCTCGTGTCAGGATTGGATAATTTGCGCACCTGCTGCCTTCCTTGGATGTGGTAGCCATTTCTCAGGCTCCCTCTTCGGAATCGAACCCTAATTCTCTGTCACCCGTTACCACTAGGGTAGGCCACTATCCTACCATCGAAAGTTGATAGGACAGAAATTTGAATGATGCGTCGCCGGCACGAGGGCCGTGCGATCCGTCGAGTTATCATTAATCATCGTAGCAACGGGCAGAGCCAGTGACGACCTTTTATCTAATAAATGCATCCCTTCTAGAAGTCGGGGTTTGTTGCACGTATTAGCTCTAGATTTACTACGGTTATCCAAGTAGTAGATACCATCAAACAAACTATAACTGATTTAATGAGCCATTAACAGTTTCACAGTCTGAATTAGTTCATACTAACACATGCATGGCTTAATCTTTGAGACAAGCGTATGACTACATGCAGGATCAACCAGGTAGCATTCCTCACCGACAGCGGCGTTGCACGAGGTACGTCGTCCCCTAAGGGTCGACGGCTAGAGACGAGCGCACGACCGTCGTACGCAATTAGCGATGAACACTGATTTCGGGCAAAGAGAGGCCAAGGACCCCATACCATCATTGTGTGCCACATCTGAGAGATCGAGCGATGCCCCACGGGCCACGTGTGCCGCACTTGTTGAAGTGAGCAGTGTGGAACACGGGATGTGCTTAGGGATTCGTCCCACGCCGTCCACAGAGGCAGACGCAAGGCAAAATATAGGCGATGTGACTTTAGACTGCCTTCTTTGTAGGTATGCAACATAGGAAACCGACTGACCGACCGAGGCAATGTAAGCACTCGGCCCGCGAATGAAGAGGCAAGCAGGGGCGGATGTCGCTGCTCAAGTAGGGATCCAACCGACCCATACAAGTCGACCACCACTCACGTGCTATCACGTTCGCTATGCCCAGACCACCAACCCGGTAACCGCCCCACCGTCTAGGGAAACAAAGCCCTTCAAGTAGACGGAACTGGTGTGATGGCCCGAGAATGCACCACTAGGCAAGAATAATTTATGAGGGACAAGGGAGGGGAACGGCACGAGGTGCATGACCAGGCCACATGTCGCAAGCTTAGGAGCCTACTTCGGGGTGCCCGACCAAGCACCGAGTGCACGCACTTGAGGTTCTAACCGAAAGCGGACTTTGAGCCCCCGCAGTACTTAGATCGCCATGACACTAGACTACGTCTATCACATTAAGACTCAACAAGGACCATGGCGTCGTGTGCGAGGCGATTCACACATCACGCAGGCCCATAGGAACACACCGTCGGACAGCTTCGAGACACCACGGTGCTTGAATCATCACGACATTGAAGCTCTTGCCATCGTCTCATCGCAACGCTCGTGTCGTCACTTAACAAAAGCCAAGGCCGTGTGCTAGGTGATACGCATATCGCGCATGCCCCTACTGTCCCCCAGTATGTACCCGTATGCACAGAACGGGACAAGCAAACTACCTTCCTACCCACGTGGTGCTTGGATCGCCACGATACTAGACCACGTCCGTTGTATTACGACTCAGTGAGGACTACAGCGTCATGTTCTAGGCGATTCGTGCATCGCGCAGGCCCGTGGGAACAAACTGTCGGATGGCTTTGAGACAGCACAATGCTTGGATCGCCACGACATTGAAGCTCTAGTCATCGTCTCATCGCAATGTTCGCGTCGTCACTTAACGAAAGCCAAGGCCGTGTGCTAGGCGATTCACGCATCGCGCGGTCCCCCACCGTCCTCCTATATGCACCAACATGCACGAAACAGGACAAGCAAACTTCCTGCCCACGCGGTGCTTGGATCGCCACGACACTAGACCACGTCCGTCGCATTACGACTCAGCGAGGACCTTGGCGTCATGTGCTAGGCGATTCGCGCATCGGACAAGCACGTCGGAACCCACCGGGGGACAACTTCAAGGCCGCATGGTGCTTGGATTTCCATGACATTGAAGCATCAACAATCGTCTCATCGCAATGCTCGCGTCGTTGCTTAACGAAAGCCAATGCCACGTGTGCTAGGCGATTTGCGCATCACACTTGCCCGCACCGTCCCCCAAGAGCCACCCAAGCCTACGTGGTGCTTGGATCACCATGACATTGGACTATGGCCGCGGTCATCCACTCGGCGACGGCCCTAGCTTCGTGTGCTAGGCGATTCGCGCATCGCACAAGCCCAACGACACATCGGGGGACGGGAATATCCCCCAACGTGTACCTAGCCGGCGACACGGGGATGGCTAGTTTTGTGCTTGGGCAACCACTCATCCCCTCATTAGCCATCCCAATGACGTCGGCGGTGTTGCGGCACCAAGATGGATAATGAGGGGCTAGGGAAGCCACTACGTTCCTCATTAGCCATCCTGGTGCGGCACCGAGGGACATCCCGGGGATGCGGGGCGGGGGTGGTATGGCCCCAACGCACGGGTATGCAATGCAATACCTTAGCGTGATTCACTCGGTAGGCATTCCTGCCCACAATATAGCCCACGATATAGCCCACAATGTGCCACAAAATGCCCACAACATCCCTACACTTGGACCTCGACCAGGGGGCTTGACACCACATACCCCCTATAGTACATTTAGATGCAAAAACCCAAGTGATAGTAGTAGCGTACATTTTGTCAGAGATTCATAATGGGTGTTTTACACTATAAAAGGCCCCATTTGGCATGATCTTCGTACCCAACTTGCTCCTTATTGATACCATATGATATCTAAATGCTTCAAGATTATTTTTTTCGAAAAAATATTTTTTAATATTTAATAATTGCGAAAAATAAGGAAAAATCATAAAAAATAGTAGAAAATTCAGTAAAATTTCTGTTAATTCATACATTAATTTGTTAAATGATATTCAAAAATATTTTTATCGGAAAATTAATTTTTAATATTTAAAAATTATGAAAAATAGAGAAAAATCAGAAAAAAAGACTAGAAAATTCAGGAAAACTTATATTAATTCATAAATTAATTTGTTTACTTGATATTTGGTGTTAAAATTTTTTTGGATTCATTAGGAACCCGATTAATCTCTTTCGCCTCACAAATGTGACGAACTGTTTGTCAGACAAGGCAAAGCTTAAGACTACTTCATAGATTCAGAAACCACTTGTAAAAGGATATCAATGTCCACATTTGTGTCATAATACATTCAGCATGCCCAATACCCCCGAATGCTTAACATTTCCTATTGTGCCCAACGTCCCCTAGTAGTGCCAAAGTCGTCCCCCAACATCCCCCATCAATCCCTAAGTGTACCCCTATAGTGCCTCAGCCGTGCCCCAACAGTGCCCCAACAGCGCCCCTTGAACGCCCCGTGCGTGCCACTTGCGCACAACATCGTGCGGCATGGGCGCCCCATGCGCCCACCATCGTGCGGCATAGGCGCCCCATGCGCGCACCTTCGTGTGGCATGCAAGCACCATCGTGCGGTATGGGCACCCCATGCGCGCACCATCGTGCTGCATGCGAGCCACATGTGCGCACCATCATGAGGCATGCACGCCCAATCCGCGCATAATCATGCAGCATGAGCGCCTTATGCGCTCACCTTCGTGCGGTATGTAGGCCACATGCGCGTACCATCGTGCGGCATGCGTGCCAGATGCGCTCACCATCGTGCGGCATGGTCGGCCCTTTGCGCGCACCTTCGTGCGACATACGCCCCCGATGCACGCATCATTATGCTGCATGGGCGTCCAATGCGCACACCTTCATGCGGCATGCAGGCCACATGCGCGCACTATCGTGCAGCATGAGCACCATATGCGTGCACCATTGTGCGGCATGCGCGCCCCATGCCCTCATCTTTGTGCGGCATGGGCGCCCCATGCGCGCACCTTAGTGCGGCATGCGCGCACTATCAGGCAGCATGGGCGCCCATGCACACACCATCATGCGGCATGAGCGCCCCATGAGCTCTCCTTCATGAGGCATGGGTGCCCCATGCAAGCACCTTCGTGCGGCATGCACACACCATCTTGTGGCATGGGCACCCTATGCGCGCACCATTGTGCAGCATGTGCGTTGCATGCATGCACCATCGTACCGCATACGCGCACCTTTGTACAGCATGCACGCACCATTGGCCTGGATGGGAGAAATAGTATTGGTTGATGGAATGGGATGGGATTGGATTGCGAATGCGGCAGAGATAGCGAGGAGGGGGTGGGATGAATCAGAGTGACAAAGGGCTGAATCTCAGTGGATTGTGGTAGCAAGGCCATTCTACCACTTACAATACCCCGTCGCGTATTTAAGTTGTCTGCAAAAGATTATGCCCGCCGCTCGATGGGAATTGTACTTCAAGGCGGCCGGCTTGACGCTTCCGTCGCGACTGCTTGGCCAAGGACACGTGCCCTTGGGGAACGGTGGCCCATACTGCAGGTCGGTGAACGGGCGGCGGGCGAGCGTGTTGCTTCTAGCCTAGATTTTGACTTAGAGGTGTTCAGTCATAATCCAGCGCACGGTAGCTTAGTGCCACAGGCTTTTCAACCAAGCGCGATCACTAATTATGCGAATCAATGATTCATCTCGTACTAGGTTGAATTACTAATGCGACACTGTCATCAGTAAGGTAAAACTAACCTGTCTCACGACGATCTAAACCTAGCTCACGTTCCCTATTGGTGGGTGAACAATCCAACACTTGGTGAATTCTGCTTCACAATGATAGGAACAGCTGACATCGAAGGATCAAAAACCAACGTCACTATGAACGCTTGGCTACCACAAGCCAATTATCCCTGTGGTAACTTTTCTGACATCTCTAGCTTCAAATTTCGAAGGTCTAAAGGATTGTTTGGCCAGGCTTTCATGGTTCGTTTTTGTACTGGAAATCATAATCAAACGAGCTTTTACCCTTTAGTTCCACACGAGATTTCTGTTCTTGTTGAGCTCATCTTAGGAAACCTACGTTATCTTTTAAGAGATGTACCGCCCCAGCCAAACTCCCCTTCTGACAATGTCTTCAGCCCTGATCGGCCCGCAGAGCCAGCCTTGGGTCCAAAAAGAGGGGCAGCGCCCCGCCTCCGATTCATGGAATAAGTAAAATAACGTTAAAAGTAGTCTTATTTCACTTTCGCCTTTTGGATCCCACTAATCCTACACCTCTCAAGTCATTTCACAAAGTCGGACTAGAGTCCAGCTCAACAAGGTCTTCTTTTCCCGCTGATTCTGCCACGCCGGTTCCCTTGGCTGTGGTTTCGCTGAATCGTAGACAGGGATAGTGGGAATCTCGTTAATCCATTCATGTGTGTCACTAATTAGATGATGAGGCATTTGGCTACCTTAAGAGAGTCATAGTTACTCCTGTCGTTTACCCGCGCTTGGTTGAATTTCTTCACTTTGATATTCAGAGCACTGGGCAGAAATCATATTGCGTGACCATCCATAGGGACCATTGCAATGCTTTGTTTTAATTAAACAGTCGGATTCCCCTTGTTCGTACCAGTTCTGAGCTGGCTGTTCGATGCCCGGGTAAGGCCCCCGAGGGAGTCGTTTCCAGTCCGTCTCGTGGCCGACACGCGACGACCCACTCTCGTCGTCGGAGCAGCTCGAGCAGTCCACCAACAACCGATGGGTTCGAGACTGAGACCCCGTGCCCAGCCCTCAGAGCCTTTTTCCCGAAGTTACAGATCCATTTTGCCGACTTCCCCTGCCTACATTGTTCCATCGACCAGAGGCTGTTCACCTAGGAGACCTGATATGGTTATAAGTACAACTGGGTATGGACAGCACTCGGTCCTCCAAATTTTCAAGGGTCGCTGGGGGTGCACCGGATACCGCGCGACATGCGGTGCTCTTCCAGCCGCTGGACCCTACCTCCGGTTGAGCCGTTTCCAGGGTGGGCAGGCTATTAAACAGAAAAGATAACTCTTCCCGAGGCCCCCGCCGACGTCTTTGGACTCCCTAATGCTGCTGTCAACTGCCACGTCCCGGTTCAGGAATTTTAACCCGATTCATTTTCGGTGTACGCGTGAAACATGCTATATGTCGGGCTTTCCCCGACCCTTAGGATCGACTAACCCATGTGCAAGTGTCGTTCACATGGAACCTTTCCCCTCTTCGGCTTCAAAGTTCTCATTTGAATATTTGCTACTACCACCAAAATCTGCACCGACTGCCGTTCACGCCTGGGCTCACGCCCTGGGTTTTGTGGTGACTGCTGCGCCCTCCTATTCATCGGGGCCTGGCACTTGCCCCGACGGCCGGGTATAGGTCATGCGCTTAAGCGCCATCCATTTTCGGGGCTAGTTGATTCGGCAAGTGAGTTGTTACACACTCCTTAGCATATTTTGACTTCTATGACCACCGTCCTGCTGTCTTAATCGACTAATACCCTTTGTGGGATCTAGGTTAGCGTGCAGTTGGGCACCGTAACCCGACTTCCAGTTCATCCCGCATCGCCAGTTCTACTTACCAAAAATGGCCCAATTGGAGCTCTTGATACCGTGGCATGGCTCAACGAAGCAGCTACGCCATCCTACCTATTTAAAGTTTGAGAATAGGTCGAGGGGGTTGCGCCTCCGATGCCTCTAATCATTGGCTTTACCCGATAGAATTCGCACGCGAGCTCTAGCTATCCTGAGGGAAACTTCGGAGGGAACTAGCTACTATATGGTTCGATTAGTCTTTTGCCCCTATACCCAAGTCAGACGAATGATTTTCACGTCAGTATCGCTGCGGGCCTCCACCACAGTTTCTTCTAGCTTCGCCCAACTCAGGCATAGTTTACCATCTTGCGGGTCCAGACAGATATGCTTGCACTCGAACCCTTCTCAGAAGATCAAGGTCAGTCGGCGGTGCACCGCCCGGGGAGGTTCCCGCCAATCAGGTTCTTTGCACCTTGCTGGTTTACGCACCCGTTGACTCGCACACATGTCAGACTCCTTGGTCCGTGTTTCAAGATGGGTCGAATGGGGAGCCCGTATCCCAGTACCGAGAGCTCGCAGATGCCAAAGCACGCCAAAGGTGCGTGTTGCACTGCCACAATCGAGGCGGTGGTGTTCCACGAGCATATCTACTGCCCGGGCTTTGGCCGCTGCCCCAATCTGCGCTGGTCTATACCTCGAGCCGATCGGCAGACCGGCACGACTGGGGTGCATCGCTGGCCCTCATCCACTTCCCTCTTGACAATTTCAAGCACTCTTTGACTCTCTTTTCAAAGTCCTTTTTATCTTTCACTCGCGGTACTTGTTCGCTATCGGTCTCTCGCCCGTATTTAGCCTTGGACGGAATTTACCGCCCGCTTAGGGCTACATTCCCAAACAACCCGACTCGCCAATAGCTCGTCGTGGTGCGACAGGGTCCGGGCACAACGGGGCTCTCACCCTCTCTGGCGCCCCTTTCCAAAGGACTTAGGCCTGGTCCACCGCTGAGGACGCTTCTCTAGACTACAATTTGGACGGCGGAGCCGGCCGATTCTCAAGCTGGGCTGTTCCCGGTTTGCTCGCCATTACTAATGGAATCCTTGTAAGTTTCTTTTCCTCCGCTTATTGATATGCTTAAACTCAACGGGCAATCCCGCCTGACTTGGGGTCGCAGTCGTAATGCACGGCACACGGCGCTAAAGGGTCTATCTTTAGTATTGCATGCGCGATGGGACGACGCATGATAACTTGCAAGTTGAATGGACCAACCACCACTTGTCGTGACGTCCGTCACGCCGAACTAGCATTTCGGCCAACCGCGCCTCGAGACATGGGAGGCCACAATCCACCCCCATGCACGGAACCGGCGACCCAGTGTTGGGGCTCAGGGTGGGGGGACGACGCGATGCATGGTGTCCAGGAAGATGTGCCCTCGGGCTGACGACTTCGGGTGTGACTTTCGTTCAAAGACTCGATGTGTCACACCCCGACCCCGACCCATCGCTAGGTTAAGGCCGAAACATGACGTGTCAATGCTTAACCCCTACAATAATTGAAATAGAAACCTGAACAGTTTTAATATTCCATAAGAAGTTCCAAAAGACTTCCAAAATTCTCCCAAAATATCGTCCTTAAAGGGTTACAACACCTTGTTACATATTACAATACCCGAGTCTACATGTCAACATTCCAAGCCTAGGTCCACTAAGTAGTGTAATCAACTTAGCTTGGTATCTAGTTAACCCAAAAGAATATTACAATAGATTAAATAGTTCAACTATACAAAATCATGCTTATTACAACAAGGAGTACATCTTCACAAGCAAGCATGTAGATCACATAAGCAGGGATCCAACTCATCACATCAATGAGGCTTGCAACCATATGGAAGCTTGCTCGGGCTAATCTTCACCTGAAATTGTCAAAAGAGGGGTGAGCTAATCCTGCATATAGCTCAGTGAGGATAGAATAAGAAGGGTTTTCACAAAGGTTTTATCTTTTCGTAAACAATTTGATGAAGTATGCCATGCACATAAGAATGCACATGTAAATAAGCAACGGGTGAACAGGTAACAAGATTCAAGATTTAACATGATCAATAAGCAAGTAACCTAACCCACCACGGACCTTGAGAGTCTAAACGGGGGTAGGTACCACATAGTAAAAAGGATACAATGATTGTTGATATTGACAGCTTCTGACTTGAATCAAATAATGATAACCCCACACCACATCCGAGGATTAAGTCCTCAAAGATAATCGCACACCAACTCCATCCACAACCGAGGATCAAGTCCTCAAAGATAACCCCACACCAACTCCATCCACAATCGAGGATCAAGTCCTCAAAGATAAATAATAGGTCATTTGGTGG
Source organism: Ehretia macrophylla (assembly GCA_037974665.1). Taxonomy (NCBI): domain Eukaryota; kingdom Viridiplantae; phylum Streptophyta; class Magnoliopsida; order Boraginales; family Ehretiaceae; genus Ehretia; species Ehretia macrophylla. The sequence goes on from CM075782.1 coordinate 54,947,855, forward strand.
TCGTGGCTAAACCGGCAAGCCCGATGCTGCCCAGGGGCCATCGATCGCACTCAGGCCTTTAGAAGATTGTAACCTTGATACATATATATATATAATGCCCAACTCTCCAAAGAAAGACACCGAGCGAGAGAGGGACTAGGATAACAACAAAGTAGGTTTCTTCTGTCACATATGTATAATACCCCAGCTCTCCAAGGAAAAAACCAAGTGAGAAAGGGACTAGGATAGCAACAAAGTAGGTTGCTTCCATCACAACAGTAATATCGAAGGTATGGCATATCAAGCAGACATATAGGTAACAATGAACCTAGCGAGAGGTAAAAATGTGTTCACAAACAATTAGCAAGTAGCAATTATATTCTAGCATAATCCAAGCATGTTCAAACTTATACATGAGCCCAACTTAATCCGACATACTTATCATATGGTCATGTAAGAGTATAACCATGTGACTCGCCATGCTTGAACATGATAATAACATTTAGAAAGACACATCATAACCATATACCGAAGGAAGGTGTAAGGATACCTTACAACAACTCAAAACAACAATAAAATGCAAGTACGAACAAAACTATGAAGTCAACCCCACTCATTTGCAATAGCCTAACTTAGGAGGTAAATTTACCTAGGTTCCCAAACTCCAATTAATCTTATTTTGGTATACAATCGAAGCTTATCGATGTTGATAACCCTAGAATCAAACGAAACTCAATTCGGAGTTGAATTGAGTGAGATATGGTCTTCGGAAAATTGTTGTGCAAAACTGTCTAGGAAGCTGTGTCACGCCCCAACCCAGCCTATAAAGGTTATACTAGGGTGTGATCTAAACATTCAAGTCATGTCACGTACTAAATCGTTCAAGGGGGTTTAACACTTAACGTTTTAGCCTAAACTCCACAAATTCTCCGAAAAACCGACAGCATAACGGCTGTAATTGGGCTCCTTAGTTTGACCTAATTTTCTAAAGACCTCAAAACTTTCAATCTTAATTTCATTTCCAACTAAGATTACTATTTATAGCCAATCGAAACGCCTACTAGTTATCTCGAAGTCTCGTTTGATTAATAACCTAGCATGATACTATGTCTCGTTTGTTTGTTAATCCTTGTTACAAAAGTACCTGTTGATCTTAGCTTAACAATGAGTACCTGCTTAAGATTGGATAAATTCATTTTACTTAATCTTTTACCTGATACTTTATATCCTATGATAGATACTAGTCAATAGCGATAGCAAAACGACCATAGTAGTGTCTATCTAGTTATGATCAGTACAAGCCAAAATTAGACCCCAAATTACAACGGGGGTCATTTACAATACAATAACAAGCATCATAAGAAATGAAATAGTCTTCAAGCAACATATTGTTCACAAAATGGCCATAGTCAAGCAAGGCACGTAGGGCAAGCAATCATTCCAAGGAATCATCATTAGGCACGTTGTCCTCGGGTACCTGTTCCTGGTCTTCTTCACCTGAGATGATAAAAGTGGGTGAGTCCTTATGAACTCAGCGAGGGGGAATGAGAAATAAGTTTTGAAACTCATTTTCCTGTTCAACTTATGAAAACCCTTTTGCAAGCATGACATTATATCACAAGTAAGTACACAATGTAATGTAAAAGTAAAAGAACACAATTACCTGTCTTTCCTCCCTGAGGTCCTCTAGGAACCAAGCGAGAGTACTTATACACATAGTGAAAAGGATACGGTGAGCTTTTGCTCTCTATTCTTTTCTAGTATCAGTTGTTGCGACCGACTTCAAATCATCCCCTTATCACGCCAAATGGGTGTACTCCGGATGTACCCCGAAATCTTACGACCCAACTCTCCGAGGAAGTCTAGCCCCCAAGCGAGAGAGGGAATTGGACAATGGTAGTCACGGTTGCACCGGCAAGCCCGATGTCGCTCGGTGTGCGTGAACGCTACCACGCCAGAATAAAAGGTTGCAACCTTGTATGCAATGCACATTTATGACATTTAATATATCACATTAGGAGGACAACAAAGTAGGTTGCCTCCAAGCAGTCATAAGATTGCACATTGACAAGTAAACAAGCGAGGCACGATATGACAAGTAATTTCACTTGAAAAGCACATGGAGTTATATGAATATTAAATGTGCAGCCATGTAACGCATGTAAATCAAGTCATATAACTCATTTTGAAGTTCACGTAATCAAATAATAAGATTATACAACATGCAACGACGTCTACGTGGGACCGGGTGCAAGAAAGGCCTACTTGTCAACATGTAATCATCAAAATCATGTTTAGGGCTATTATGGAAACTACGGGCAGCCTACTAATGACATAATAAAACACGATATTTGTAGGATCAACACTTAGCGAGTTTTTCCTAGTCATTAGGGTTTCATTTCATGCTCACTCGTGCGATTAAGCCCTAAGTTGTCACGTAATTAAACTCAAGCCATGTATTGATTAATTCAAACACCCTCAAGCATTCAAAACAGTCCACACAACATCCCAATGCCACAATCCCAAGCATTTAATACAACAAGAGAAGCTACAATAATTTTTCTAAGCATATCACTAGGTGAAACCCTCACTGCAATGGACTGTTTCTCACAATCATTGAGATAAGCAAACAATCTCCAATTCCAGTGAAAAAGATGTAAAATTAAATCTTAAGTAGTGAACTAAATTCAGAAACAAACCTCGCAGCATTTGGAGTTCGGGTTCAAGAGTTATAGCCAAAACAGTGAGACTACGCAAAACTGTCCAGATTTGTACACATTTCAATACTTGTCATTTGTGAGGGCCTTAAGGTCAGATTTAGCCTTAGTTCATTTCTGACAAAAATGTCCAGAACTGAAAAATATAGCATCTCACTAAATTTCATGCATTTTGGATGTCATTTACTAAGTCAAAACTGGTTCGTTCTACAAGAACAGTGAATCTGCCAAAACCTGCTTTATTTTCCCAGATTTTCCAGATTTGGACACATTTTAATATTTTGCCATTTTGAGGACCTTAGAGTCAACATTAGCTTTTTCCTATTTCGATGAAAAATGCTCAGAACTAGAAAAAATAGTCACCTACCAATTTTCAAGCATTTTCAACCTCATTTACCTGTTCAAAATCACCCTGTACCAACAAGACAGAAGGCTATCCCATACGCGATTTCATCTATCATCACATTCTAGCCAAATATCTTGCCATGCATGTTTACAAAAGCTCATGAACACACATATATCACAAGTATAGAGGTAAAAATAGACATTCAAAGGCATGCATGTTGTTTTTAAAAGCTTTTCAAGAAGTTTTAGCCCTCACCTTAGCAAGACAACAAAGAAGATGCACAAACTCTTGAGGATGCACAAGATTGACTCTTTTCCTTGCTTAGCCGAGAGACCACTTGATTTTCTCTAATTTCCTAGCTTAGTAACCAAGTTCTTAGTAGGTGCATGTGGTTAGAACAAGAAGAAAATGAAATGGAAGCTAACAAACTCACCTAAGCCGAAATGAAGGTTCAATGAGCATGCATGTGTGTTTCTTTGCTCCTAGCTTTGCTTGGTCGAGTTCCTAGTAGCTTGCACGACTTGATGAACCTTAGGATGATGAACTCAAGCTATGGAGAGTATATTTTTAGCTAGGGCCGAGAGAGAGAGAAGAAATGAGAGAGAGTAAGAGAAAGAATGAGAGAAAGAGAGGAAATGAAAGAAAAATGAAAAGCTTTGAAATGTTTGATGCTTGTGTCGGCCTTGAGCTTGTAAATTTCAGATTTGTGTCTTCAAGAAGCATAATTTTGAATCACCTAGCATGGGCATGGAGTGTGTGTCGAGATTTGGAGCTTTGGGTAGAGTTTTGAGCCAATTTTTTTATTGCTTTGTGTCATAATATGTCATAGAATGTTTGAGAATAAATTTTGAAATTGAAATGCTTGTTTAATATGCAATAGTGGTCGGCCAAGCTTGTGCATAAATCTGAATTTTTTGTCTTGATTGAGCATTATTTAATTGTGTGTTTGGGAAGTGCAAAAGAATAAGGAATAAAGAATAAGAATGTCTAGCTTTTGGTGCAATTTCGTCTTCTAGTGAGTTGAATTAGCAATTTAATATTAGTTAGTGGAGTTTGTAGGATTAATTAATGATCTAGTGCTTCGTGTAAGATGCTTTCTTGATTAACATGAGGACACACTTTTTTAGGTTTTGGACACGCACTACGAGATAAAGCACGAACTACGAGATGAATGCACGTTTTCCAAGTAAATGCATGCAACCCTAAATGTATGCACGTAATTCGATGCAAGGCATACAAAATGAAACACGATTCTTAAACCTAGGTCAAGGCACGCAAATCTAGGTTAGGGCACACGAAACGAGATATCGCACGTAAATCGAGGTCGGGCCTCACAAGCCAGGAGAGTAGGCGGGCGAGTAACTCGCCCGGCTTAGTCGACCAGCTTTTACAGAGATTTTGGTCAAAAGTCGGGTAAATAGCCGGGCAAGTAACTTGCCCGACTTAGTCAACCGACCTGGGCAAAATACACAAGTAAATTCTCATTTTTCAGCCCGTTTTCTTGCCATATCTCTCTTAACCTTCAACAAGTATTCAAGAATACTCTATATGGTTTAATAACAACATTTATGAGTTCCAACAACCAACCACAACACCCTTCAATCCACAACCCAAATCCAAAACTTAGGATCTAATACAACTCATAAACATTGAGATTAACATTCCAAGTTCAAAAATGCTAAGTTCATGCTCTCAACCATTGCCTACATTTTACATACACTCTTAACATATATAAAACAATGCCTAACTCATCAACAAATCCTCAAGATCATCCAATACAAATTAGGCAAGCCCTATATCTACAACACATAAACCCAACCAATTTCACAATAAGATCAAATATGAACTTCACAAGCTATATTACTTAACAAAATATATCATACAACTTTGGATGAGCTTTATCAAGATGTTTTGAAAGAATCCCTTATCTCTATTGTGAAAGAGAATGTTAGATTTGCAAGACCAAGGTTGTAGAGAATGCAAGCAAAAGCTCCAAAAATGGCTAACAAGGCTTGAACAAGCTTCTTCTCTTCCTCATTCTATCTCTTTCTTCCTCTTTCTTTTTCTTCTTCTCTCCCTCTCCATTCCCTCTTTGGTCGAGTATATGTGTGTATTGTGTGGTATGAGTGTGTTGTGTGTTGTCTGATGGGTGTGTATGTGTAGTGTTTTTGTGTGTATAAAGTGTGTTTGTATGTGTTTTGAGTGGGAGAGAATAGTGTTATTAGGTGAGATATTGTTTTGACATACCAAATGACCACCTTGCCCTCTTAACTAATTGAAATCTACTAGTTTGCCATCTTAGTGTTAATTCTAATTGTTTTAGTTCTAGTTTAGTTACTCTAGTTAGTTATTAAACTTAGTTGGTTCCTATTACTAGCTACACGATATAATTTACTCACATGCACGTTAAATGATAAAATGCATATACGTCAAGATGAATGCACATAAAATGATTTAATCATTGCTCACATTACCTAAATTACTCAAAGAGACATAATTGAATTTAAATACACGTTAAACGAGATATGTGCACGTAAAGCGATATATATGTACATATTTCGAGATAAAAGCACACATTTCAAAATAAATGCACGTAAATCAAGGTAAACATACATAAACCTATTTAACAGCATATAAAACACATCAAATGCATATAAAATGATTTAATTATTATCTACGTTACCTAAATTACTCAAGGACACGTACTTGAATTTAAATGCACACTAAACGAGGTATAAGAACGTAAAACGATATAAATTTATATTAGTTGATATAAATACATATTAAATGATGTAAAAATGTATGAAATGTTATAAATGCATAAGAGCTCTATACTGGCTTGGTACGAGGTCTCACACGATGGTTCACGGGATTCTGCAAGTCACACCAAGTATCGTATTTCGCTACATTCTTCATCGATGCGAGAGCATAGATATCCGTTGCCGAGAGTCATTTTCATTTCGTAAGGGACCGAGACCTAATCCGACACACCGCGGATGACGCAGGGATAGGTTGGCCCTTATTTTTCATTTTCCTTGGCGCATTCCGCACCAGGGTTCGTTGTTTGCGGGGCGTTCACCTTGACTCGGGACCGACACGCGGGCTGGGAATGAGCTGCCTCCCCCACGTCGGCCCCGCATCATTTAAACAGGTTTGCAGGTCGTTCTGCCTTCGCAGGGTTCGACAATGATTGTAATACCCGAGCCCGGAATGTGAATTTTCTTGTTTATTATTTTGAAAATTTTATTTTCTTAAATTCTTTGTGAATTAATTGTTACTTTCTCGTTGTCGCAACGTGTATTGCATTTAAGGAGCGATAGCTAGAGAACGTTTTCTAGTCCTCAGCAAATACTGAAACTAGTATTTAGATGACTTAAATTTTATATTTTAATTGTTGCTAGCTGAAAATTTAATTGGTGTTAGTTATTGAGCTTGAAAATGCACAAAAATAGAGCCTTTGACCAAGTTTTAAGTTGTTTGACTTGGACCTTTGACCCTTTGACCATTTAACACTTAAATAAGCATTTAACTAAGCAAAAAAAAAAAAAAAAACAGCAGCTGGACAGAGAGAGAGGGCCGTGAGTTCCAAGAGAGAAAAAAAAAAATTTCAACCTTTCAATCGATCAATCTTCGCGTGAGCTTGTGCGGGGTGGTTTCTGAGGTGACTAGCGTTGTTTTCCTAGCGACTAGGAGTGCCTAAGGTGAGGGAAGCATGTTATTTGCGCATTTAAACGTTATGTATGTTAACTTTGTCAATTTTGAGATTTATCCGTAGATTGTTATTTAAAGCGATTTGATGCTTCTAGAATGTTCCTTGGCTATTGTAGAACGTGTACTTATAGCTTTTTAACATTTTCTGCGGTTAAATGTTGTGATTGCAAATTAAATTGTCAAATGAATAGTGTTTTGTGAATAGTAAAACCTTGAAACGTTGAAGTTGCGCTGTATGCTTTCCGTTGATGTAGAAATGTGCTAGGTATGCTAGAATGCCTTAATGCATGGTTTGTTTGGGTTGCGTAGTGGAAAAAATGAGAATTATGCCTTTGAGAAAGTCGGGGTCGTTTAGGTCGACTTTAGCGTTTTCTCGTTTTCCGTGTTGACATTGTATCGGGAGGCCATGGAAGCACTTTTGGTGCGATTATGGCGTTGGTTGGGTGTTTGGTTGGTATAGTTGTAGTTCAAACGAGAAAGGGGGAAATCAGGGCTTTGCGCGAGTTCTAGGGTAAAGTAAGGTTTCGAAGTCTTTAGACGTGCCTTATGGTGACCTAGGAGGTTTGGCGAAGTCGGTTTCCAAAACTCGTGGCTCGTTTGGAAATGGTAGGGTTTTGATAGTTGGGGCCGGTTTGTGTTTTTGTGTGTTTTCATGATTTTATGCCTATAGAATGCTTAGGGTTACTTGATATACTTGTTTGAGTTGTTTTGGATTGAATTGCTTATCAATTGCTGCTATTGCGTGCGAGAGTAACCTACTTTGTTATTCTCCCACGTGTGGCTTTATCGCTTGTTTATCGCCTTGTATCGAGTCTTGCATTGCATAGTGTTCGCGCGTGAGTGATGGGCCTCTCTGGGTAGCCTTGGGTTGCCAGTGTTGGTTGCTCTAGCTCCGCTGCTATTCCCTTTCTCGCTTGGGTTGCCTTCCAGGGAGATTTGGGTCGTAGGTTGATGGATACTTCCGGGGTATTCCAAACTGGTGTTATAAGGTGGTTTGGGCCGGCGCGTCGTCATCGAATTCTTGAATGAATGTTGCTCGTGAAAAGAGTACCGTATCCTTTGAATGAATGTTTATAGTCTTTAATACTTGTCTTGTTATAATGTGGACTTGTTTGTATCTTTAAATGATAATTGTATGCATTGCTTGGCTAATTGCATTGCATACTCCTCTCATCTCCGTCCTTGAGACCAATTGCCCTCGCTGAGCAATAGTTTTTGCTCATTCCTCTCTATACTATATTTTTACAGGAGTAGTTGAAGCAGACCCTCTTGAGGTAATCGAGGATGAGGAACAGGTGGAGGTGTTTCCATGATAGTACTTCCTTGCTTTGCTGGTGGTTGGTTGCCAGATTTTGTGCGTGCCTTGCTTGATATGTATATTGCTTGGATGTCGCTTAATTTTGAGGCTTGTAGCCTTGTATGTATTTCCTGGATTGAGGCCTCTATGGTCTTATGTTGTATAAGTTGGAAGAATGTAAAGTTGTAACTTATACTCTTGTGACTAGTAAGAAAACGCATGCTAATGGAATTGATTAGTGGCATAAATACTTGTGTAGTATGCATATCATTTTTGGTTTGGAAAGTTGGATAATAAGAAATGTATGTTTTTAAAGAAAGTTGGCTTGTTTTGATTATTATAAGGCTTTCGCAAGTATCATATTGATTTTAGGGTTTTCGGATCGTCCGCGGTACAGAGGAGACTCCGTCCGTGTGTCGGGTCCGGGCTTGGCCTTTTGCGGGGTCGGGTCGGGGCGTGACATCTTTAGGTGGTATCAGAGCATGATAGTCTTGCATGAGCCGGGATATGATTCTCGGTCTGTGGGGTAAAGGTCTAAAATGTTAAAGTGTTTATGTATGATTGTTAAGTGAAAAGAAAATGATATAGCATGACCTTGTGAACTTGGAATGTTTATGTGTTTAAGTGAAATAGTTTGGCAAGTTAAACTTGTATTATGTGAATTGTGTGATAGAATATTGGATTGTTATTGACTTGAGTTTTATCTAATCTTATGTGCTATATTTCTGTCTATAAACTGCTTTTAAATGTTGCCAGCTATTGTGAATTGCTACTATGCCGCCACGTCGTGGTACTCAAGGTATAGGATTAGATGAAGAGGCAGCAGAACAGGGTCAGTAGCCGTTGCCTGAGCAGTTTGTGGCTACCATGACTACTGCAGTAGACCGGATCACACAGGTGAGCAGAGGCAAGATAGGAATAATCCCCAGGGAAATCAAGCTAATCTTGGTGGACAGGGGTACAGAGTTGAGAATAACTAGCTAGAGAAATTTCTGAGGCATGAGCCGGGAAAGTTTTTCGGGGAGCCGGATGATGAGGCGGTCGAGAGATGGATTAATCGTGTTGAGAAAATTTTCACCACTTTGAGGTACACTGATGAGGCAAGAATAGATTATGCATCATTTTTATTTGAGGGTGATGCAGAGCAGTGGTGGAATACTGTCAGATTGAGGTGGGATTGTGAGGATGTTCCACATTTATGGGATGATTTTGTGAGTGAGTTTCGGGACAAATATATTCCCGAGATGGCTATGGAAAGGCGGGAGGATGAGTTTGTGGCCCTGAAGCAGGGAAACATGACTGTTGCATAGTACGAGGCTAGGTTTGTTAGCCTGTCGAGGTATATGCCCGAGTTGGTACGGCCGGCTAGGAGGATGATACATAGGTTTGTCCGTGGGCTGAGAATGGACATTCAGTTGCATTTGACTGGGCAGACCTATACTACTTTTCCCGAGGCATTTCAGGCAGCCTCGAAGTTTTGAGAAACGGAAGGCTGAGATGTTAGCTGAGAGCAGTCAGTCGAGTAAGAAGCAGTATTTGGGCCAGAGTAGCCAAAGTCAGCCGAGGCAGTATCAGTCTTCTGCACAGGCTCCTCAGCAGCGTCCGTATCAGCCACAGCAGCAGATTCAGGCTAGGCCAGCTGTGACTAGACCTCAGCAGGGAGGTACAGTTCCTACCCCTGCCAGAGCCCCAGCACCTACGGGAAACACTGCGGTTAGGCAAAATCAGCAGTGTAATTATTGTAATCGATCGAGCCATATTGAGGCTAACTGCTGGAGGAAGAATGGTAAATGTACGGGTTGTGGTAGTGATGACCATAGGGTGAGAGATTGCCCTAAGTATAATAATGTTCAGGGCCGTGGTGGAGGCCAAGGTGTTCCGAATAGGGCTGCAGGTGCACGACCAGCACAGAGAGTTCAGGCTAGGGTCTTTGCACTAGATGCGGATGAGCTGCCCGATACTACAGCTATTGTGGAAGGTACCTTTCTTCTCAATACTCAGCCAGTTAAAGTTTTGATTGATCCCGGAGCTACACATTCGTTTATAACTCCTGCATGTGCACGATTTGTGAATGTTTGCATTGATAAATTGCCGCATGAAGTTGAAGTTAGTACTCCTTTGGGTGCAAAATTTGTTACTGAGTCTATTTGCAAATCTTGTGATATATGTATTGAGAACCGTAAATTTCCTGCTGATTTAATTATATTGCCATTCCGTGACTTTGAAATCATTTATGGAATGGACTGGTTGGGAAAGTATTATGCTCAGTTGGATTGTAGAACAAAGGTTGTATATCTTCAGGTTCCTGACCTACCGGTACTAGAGATTGTTGGGAACTACAGGGCTACCCGAATTCTACTTTTATCAGCGATCAAGACTTCTAAGTTGTTGAATATGGGGTTGTGAAGCTTACTTAGCCTATTTGATCAATCAGCCTACTGATAAGTTGAGTTTGAATGCGGTTCCGATTGTTAGAGACTTCCCTGGTGTATTTCCCGAGGAATTACCGGGTTTACCACCGGATAGGGAGATTGAGTTTGTGATTGATCTTGTGCCAGGCACTGCGCCAATTTCTAGGAGTCCTTATAGAATGGCATCGGCTGAACTTCAAGAGTTAAAAATTCAGCTTCAGAACTTGCTTGAGAAAGGGTTTATACAACCTAGTTCTTCACCGTGGGGCGCACTTGTGTTGTTTGTGAGAAAGAAAGACGGCACGCTACAGTTATGCATTGACTATAGGGGACTTAATCAAGTCACGATTAAGAATAAATACCCCTTGCCGTTGATTGAAGAATTGTTTGACCAGTTGCAGGGTGCGAGTGTTTACTCCAAATTTGACTTGAGGCAGGGTTACTATCAACTTAGAATTCGGAGTGACGATATACCAAAGACGGCATTCAGGACTAGATATGGCCACTATGAATTTGTTGTTTTCTCGTTTGGATTGACGAATGCACCAGCCGCATTCATGGACTTGATGCAGAGAGTTTTCCGACCTTACCTTGATCAGTTTGTCGTGATCTTTATTGACGACATTTTAGTGTATTCGAAGAATGAGGCTGATCATGAGCAACACTTGAGGATTGTGCTACAGACCTTGCAGGAAAACAAGCTTTTTGCTAAATTCAGCAAGTGTGAGTTCTGGTTGAATCAGATATCTTTTCTAGGCCATATCATTTCAGATCGAGGAATTTCAGTGGACCTAGCTAAGATTAGGTTGTTTAATCTTGGAAGAGACCTGAGACGGTGGCAGAGATTCGGAGTTTTCTTGGATTGGCAGGTTACTACCGGAGATTTGTTAAAGACTTTTCTAAAATTTCTGGACCTTTGAGCCAGTTGACTCGGAAGAAAGTTGCTTACAATTGGGATGCCAAGTGTGAATCCAGTTTCCAAGAATTGAAGAAGAGACTAACTACAGCTCCTATATTAGCTTTACCTGAGGGAACATAGAACTTTGTTGTCTACAGTGATGCATCTAAGGAAGGTTTGGGCTGTGTTTTAATGCAGAATGGTAAGGTGATTGCTTATGCTTCGAGGAAATTGAAACCTTATGAAATCAATTACCCTACACATGATCTAGAGTTAGCTGCAGTTGTGTTTGCTTTGAAGAAGTGGCGTCATTACTTGTGGGGTTGCAGATTTGAAATATTTACTGACCACAAGAGTCTCAAGTATTTGTTTTCACAGAATGATCTGAATATGAGGCAGCGGAGATGGCTAGAGCTATTGGGTGGTTACAACTGTTCTATTAACTATGTGCCACGTAAGGCAAATGTTGTTGCTGATGCTTTGAACCAAAAGGCTACTGTTGCAAGCTTGATTATCAAGGACTGGGAGACTTTGGAAAAAATTTGTTCATGGAAGCCAGAAGCTACTGAGGTAGGGATTCGATTTGCTAGTTTACAGATTCAGTCAGGGTTGCTAGCACAGATCAGAGAGGCTCAGAAGACTAATCCTCACGTCTTGAAGATCCAAGAAAAATCAAAAGGGGGAGAGTCGGAGTTTAAATTACATGCAGATGGCATATTCAGATTCAGGGATAGAGTATGTGTTCCTAATGATCCGACTTTGAAGAATGAGATCCTGTCCGAGGCACATAATTCGAGGTACACGATTCACCCAGGCAGTACAAAGATGTATAGAGATTTGAAACAACACTTCTGGTGGAACAATATGAAGAGGGAGATTGCTGGGTATGTATCCAGATGTTTGACTTGTCAGAGGGTTAAAGTTGAGCATCAGAGGCCAGCCGGACTTCTACAGCCGTTGTCGATTCTGTAATGGAAGTGGGTACATATAACAATGGACCTTGTGACCGATCTTCCTAGATCTCCGAGAGGATGTGATTCTGTTTGGGTTGTTGTGGACCGCTTGACTAAAGTTACACATTTTATTCCCGTGAATAAACAGGATAGCCTTGATAAGCTAGCTGAATTGTATGTTGCTAATATTGTGAGATTGCATGGTGTGCCACAGAGTATAGTGTCAGATAGGGATCCCAGATTCAGATCTCGTTTTGGCAGAAGTTGCAAGAGGCCATGGGAACTAAGTTGAGCTTCAGTACTGCTTATCATCCGCAAACTGATGGCTAGTCTGAGAGAACCATCAGGATCTTGGAAGACATGCTTCGGGCATGTGTGCTTGACTTTGGGAAGAATTGGGAGAAGTTTTTGCCTTTAGCGGAGTTCGCCTACAACAATAGTTATCAATCTACTATAGGTATGGCTCCCTACGAGGCGTTGTATGGTCGAAAATGCAGATCCCCATTATATTAGGAAGAGGTTGGAGAGATGAGAACAGTTGATCCGACTGTGTTACCTGAGATGATTAAGATGGTAGATAATGTTCACCTTATTCGCCAGCGTATGCTTACAGCTCAGAGTCGTCAGAAGAGTTATGCTGATAAGCACCGTCGGGATCTTGAGTTTGACTTGGGAGATTGGGTGTTTCTTAAGATTTCTCCACGGAAGGGATTGATTCGGCACGGTAAGAGCGGGAAGCTTAGTCCCAGGTATGTGGGCCCGTATGAGATCACTGAAAAGGTAGGTCCTTTGGCTTATCGATTAGCTTTACCCTCGAGCTTGTCGAGACTGCACGATGTGTTCCACGTGTCTATGTTGAACAACTACCATCCAGACCCTTCACATGTACTTGAACCAGAGCCTTTGCAGATTGAAGAGAAGTTGTCTTATGAAGAGAAACCGATTCGAATTGTGGATCGGAAAGTTCAGGAGCTTCGCAGAAAGAGTATTCCGTTAGTAAAGGTTTTGTGGAATCATCATGGGTTTGAGGAAGCAACTTGGGAAAGAAAGGACCAGGTTCGGGATCAGTATCCGGAGTTGTTTGTTGACCAGGTAGGAATTGCGTGGGCGCAATTGTTTTAAGGGGGAGAGGGTATAATACCCGAGCCCGGAATGTGAATTTTCTTGTTTATTATTTTGAAAATTTTATTTCCTTAAATTCTTTGTGAATTAATTGTTACTTTCTCGCTGTCGCAACGTGCATTGCATTTAAGGAGCGATAGCTAGAGAACGTTTTCTAGTCCTCAGCAAATAGTGAAACTAGTATTTAGATGACTTAAATTTTATATTTTAATTGTTGCTAGCTGAAAATTTAATTGGTGTTAGTTATTGAGCTTGAAAATGCACAAAAATAGAGCCTTTGACCAAGTTTTAAGTTGTTTGACTTGGACCTTTGACCCTTTGACCATTTAACACTTAAATAAGCATTTAACTAAGCAAAATAAAAAAAGAAACATTAGCTGAACAGAGAGAGAGGGCCGTGAGTTCCAAGAGAGAAAAAAAAAGATTTCAACCTTTCAATCGATCAATCTTCGCGTGAGCTCGTGCGGGGTGGTTTCCGAGGTGACTAGCGTTGTTTTCCTAGCGACTAGGAGTGCCTAAGGTAAGGGAAGCATGTTATTTGCGCATTTAAACGTTATGTATGTTAACTTTGTCAATTTTTAGATTTATCCGTAGATTGTTATTTAAAGCGATTTGATGCTTCTAGAATGTTCCTTGGCTATTGTAGAACGTGTATTTATAGCTTTTTAACATTTTTTGCGGTTAAATGTTGTGATTGCAAATTAAATTGTCAAATGAATAGTATTTTGTGAATAGTAAAACCTTGAAACGTTGAAGTTGTGCTGTTATTCTTTCCGTTGATGTAGAAATGTGCTAGGTATGCTAGAATTCCTTAATGCATGGTTTGTTTGGGTTGGGTAGTGGGAAAAACGAGAATTATGCCTTTGGGAAAGTCGGGGTCGTTTAGGTCGACTTTAGAGTTTTCTCGTTTTGCATGTTGGCATTGTATCGGGAGGCCATGGAAGCACTTTTGGTGCGATTATGGCGTTGGTTGGGTGTTTGGTTGATATAGTTGTAGTTCAAACGAGAAAGGGGGAAATCGGGGCTTTGCGCTAGTTCTAGGGTAAAGTAAGGTTTCGGGGTCTTTAGACGTGCCTTATGGTGACCTAGGAGGTTTGGCGAAGTCGGTTTCCAAAACTCGTGGCTTGTTTGGAAATGGTAGGGTTTTGATAGTTGGGGCCAGTTTGTGTTTTTGTGTGTTTTCATGATTTTATGCCTATAGAATGCTTAGGGTTACTTGATATACTTGTTTGAGTTGTTTTGGATTGAATTGCTTATTAATTGCTGCTATTGTGTGCGAGAGTAACCTACTTTGTTATTCTCCCACGTGTGGCTTTATCGCTTGTTTATCGCCTTGTATCGAGTCTTGCATTGCATAGTGTCTCGCGCGTGAGTGATGGGCCTCTCTGGGTAGCTTTGGGTTGCCAGTGTTGGTTGCTCTAGCTCCGCTGCTATTCCCTTTCTCGCTTGGGTTGCCGCCCAGGGAGATTTGGGTCGTAGGTTGATGGATACTTCCGAGGTATTCCAAACTGGTGTTATAAGGTGGTTTGGGCCGGCGCATCGTCATCGAATTCTTGAATGAATGTTGCTTGTGAAAAGAGTATCGTATCCTTTGAATGAATGTTTATAGTCTTTAATACTTGTCTTGTTATAGTGTGGACTTGTTTGTATCTTTAAATGATAATTGTATGCATTGCTTGGCTAATTGCATTGCATACTCCTCTCATCTCCGTCCTTGAGACCAATTGCCCTCGCTGAGCAATAGTTTTTGCTCATTCCTCTCTATACTATATTTTTACAGGAGTAGTTGAAGCAGACCCTCTTGAGGTAATTGAGGAGGAGGAACAGGTGGAGGTGTTTCCATGATAGTACTTCCTTGCTTTGCTGGTGGTTGGTTGCCAGATTTTGTGCGTGCCTTGCTTGATATGTATATTGCTTGGATGTCGCTTAATTTTGAGGCTTGTAGCCTTGTATGTATTTCCTGGATTGAGGCATCTATGGTCTTATGTTGTATAAGTTGGAAGAATGTAAAGTTGTAACTTATACTCTTGTGACTAGTAAGAAAATGCATGCTAATGGAATTGATTAGTGGCATAAATACTTGTGTAGTATGCATATCATTTTTGGTTTGGAAAGTTGGATAATAAGAAATGTATGTTTTTAAAGAAAGTTGGCTTGTTTTGATTATTATAAGGCTTTCGCAAGTATCATATTGATTTTAGGGTTTTCGGATCGTCCGCAGTACAGAGGAGACTCCGTCCGTGTGTCGGGTCCGGGCTTGGCCTTTTGCTGGGTCGGGTCGGGGCGTGACAATGATCCTTCTGCAGGTTCACCTACGGAAACCTTGTTACGACTTCTCCTTCATCTAAATGGTAAGGTTCAGTGGACTTCTCGCGACATCGTGGGCAGTGAACTGCCCATATTGCGGAGATCCGAACACTTCACCGGATCATTCAATTGGTAGGAGCGACGGGCGGTGTGTACAAAGGGCGGGGATGTAGTCAACGCGAGCTGATGACTCGTGCTTACTAGGAATTCCTTGTTCAAGACCAACAATTGCAATGATCTATCCCCATCACGATGAATTTCAAAGATTACCCAGGCCTGTCGGCCAAGGCTATAGACTCGTTGAATATATTAGTGTAGCGCGCGTGCGGCCTAGAACATCTAAGGGCATCACAGACTTGTTATTGCCTTAAACTTCCGCCACCCAAAAGGTCATAGTCCCTGTAAGAAGCTAGCTGCGGAGGGATACCTTCGCATAGCTAGTTAGTAGGCTGAGGTCTTGTTCGTTAACGGAATTAACCAGACAAATCGCTCCACCAACTAAGAATGGCCATGCACCACCACCCATAGAATCAAGAAAGAGCTCTCAGTTTGTCAATCCTTACTATGTCTGGACCTGGTAAGTTTCCCCGTGTTTAGTCAAATTAAGCTATACCACTCCTGGTGGTGCCTTTCCGTCAATTCCTTTAAGTTTCAGCCTTGCGACCATACTTCCCCCCGGAACCCAAAAACTTTGATTTCTCATAAGGTGCTGGCGGAGTCCTAAAAGCAACATCCGCCGATCCCTGGTCGGCATCGTTTATGGTTGAGACTAGGACAGTATTTAATCGTCTTCGAACCCCCAACCTTCGTTCTTGATTAATGAAAATATCCTTGGAAAATGCTTTCGTAGTTGGTCGTCTTTCATAAATCCAAAAATTTCACCTCTGGCTATAAAATACGAATGCCCCCGACTGTCCCTGTTAATCATTACTTCGATCCCGAAGGCCAACTCAATAAGATCGAAATCCTATAATGTTATCCCATGCTAATGTATATAGAGCGTAGGCTTGCTTTGAGCACTCTAATTTCTTCAATGTAACAGTGCCGGAGGCACGACCTGACCAATTAAGGCCAAGAGCGCATCGCCGGCAGAAGGGACGAGATGACCGGTGTACACCTGAGGCAGATCGGCCGACCTATCCCAAAGTCCAACTACAAGCTTTTTAACTGCAACAACTTAAATATACGCTATTAGAACTGGAATTACCGCAGCTGTTGGCACCAGACTTGCCCTCTATTGGATCCTCGTTAAGGGATTTAGATTGTACTCATTCCAATTATCAGACTCTTTGAGCTCGGTATTGTTATTTATTGTCACTACCTCCCCGTGTCAAGATTGGGTAATTTGCGCGCCTACTGCCTTCCTTGGATGTGTTAGCCGTTTCTCAGGCTCCCTCTCTGGAATCGAACCCTAATTCTCTGTCACCCGCCACTACCATGGTAGGCCATTATCCTACCATCGAAAGTTGATAGGGCAGAAATTTGAATGATGTGTCGCCAGCATGAGGGCCGTGCGATCCGTCGAGTTATAATGAATCATCGCAGCAACGGGCAGAGCCCGCATCGACTTTTTATCTAATAAATGCATCCCTTCCAAAAGTCGGGGTTTGTAGCACGTATTAGCTCTAGAATTACTGCGGTTATTTGAGTAGTAGATACTATCAAACAAACTATAACTAATAAATGCCCAGACCACCAAGCCGGTAACCGCCCCACCATCTAGGCAAACGAAGCCCTTCAAGCAGACGGAACCGGCGAGATGGCCCGAGAACGCACCGCTAGGCACGAAGAATTTCTAAGGGACAAGGGACGGGAACGGCACGAGGTGCATGACCAGGCCGCACGTCGCAAGCTTAGGAGCCTACTTCGTGTTGCCCGACCAAGCATCGAGTGCACGCACTTGAGGTACCAACCGGAAGCGGACTTCGAGCCCCCGCGGTGCTTGGATCACCAAGACACTAGACTATGTCCGTCGCATTACGACTCAGTGAGGACCATGGCATCGTGTGCTAGACGATACGCGCATCACGCAGGCCCATAGGAACACACTGTCGGACAACTTCGAGGTAGCACGGTGCTTGGATCGCCACGACATTGAAGCTCTAGCCATCGTCTCATCACAACGCTCGCGTCGTCACTTAACGAAAGCCAAGGTCGTGTGCTAAGCAATTCGCGCATCGCGCAGTCCTCTACCGTCCCCCTATATGCACCTATATGCACGAAACGGGACAAGCAAACTTTCTGCCCATGCGGTGCTTGGATCGCCACAATACTAGACTACGTCCGTCGCATTAGGACTCAACGATGACCATGGCGTCGTGTGCTAGGCGATTCGTGCATCGCGCAGGCTCGTGGGAACACACCGTGGGATGGCTTCGAGGCAACACGGTGCTTGGATCGCCACGACATTGAAGCTCTAGCCATCGTCTCATCGCAACGCTCGCGTCGTCACTTAACGAAAGCCAAGACCGTGTGCTAGGCGATCCGTGCTTTGCGCATGCCCCTACCGTCCCCCTATTTACACCCACATGCACGGAACAGGACAAGCAAACTTCTTGCCCATGCGGTGTTTGGATCGCCACGACACTAGACCACGTCCGTCGTATTATAACTCAACGAGGACCATGGCGTCGTGTGCTAGGCAATTTGTACATTGCGCAGGCCTGTGACAACACACTGTGGGACGGCTTCGAGGCAGCACGGTGCTTGGATCGCCACGACATTGAAGCTCTAGCCATCGTCTCATCGCAACGCTCGCGTCGTCACTTAACGAAAGCCAAGGCCGTGTGCTAGGCGATTCGTGCATTGCGCAGTCCCCCACCGTCCCCCTATATGCACCCACATGCACGGAACTGGACAAAGAAATTACTTTCCTACCCACGCGGTGCTTGGATCGCCATGATACTAGACCACGTCCGTAGCATTATGACTCAGAGAGGACCATGGCGTCGTGTGCTTGGCGATTCGCGCATCACGTTTGCCCGCACCGTCCCCCAAGAGCTATCCAAGCCCACGCGGTGCTTGGATCGCCACGACACTAGACCATGGCCGCGCCCATCTACTCGGCAACAGCCATGGCTTTGTGTGCTAGGCGATTCGCGCATCACGCAGGCCCAACGACACATTGGGGGACGGGAATGTCCCTCAACGTGTACCTAGCCGGTGGCACGGGGATGGCTAGTTTTGTACTTGGGCAACCACTCGCCCCCTCATTAGCCATCCCAATGACGTTGACGGTGTTGCGGCACCAAGATAGATAATGAGGGGCTAGGGAAGCTACCACGTTCCTCATTAGCCATCCTTGTGCCGCGCAGAGGGACATGCCGCGGGACGTGGGGCAGGGGTCGCACGACCCCAACGCGCGAGTGTGCAATGCAATACCTCGGCGTGATTCACTCGATAGGCATTCCCGCCTACAATATAGCCCACGATATAGCCCATGATATAGCCACAATGTGCCACGAAGTGCCCACAACGTCTCCCCACATGGACCTCGACCAGGGGGCTTGACACCACATACCTCACTATAGTACATTTAGATGCAAAAACCCAAGTGACAACAGTAGCGTACATTTTGCCAAAGATTCATAATGGGTTTATTATACTATAAAAGGCCCAATTGGGCATGATCTTCGTACCCAACTTGCTCCTTATTGACAGCATATGATATCCAAATACTTCAAGATTATTTTTTTCGAAAAAATATTTTTTAATATTTAATAATTGCAAAAAATAGGGAAAAATAAGATCAATAG
>CM075782.1:54974850-54992350 GCA_037974665.1 Ehretia macrophylla
TAGGCTTGCTTTGAGCACTCTAATTTCTTCAAAGTAACAGCACTAGAGGCACGACCCAGCCAGTTAAAACTAGGAACGCATCACTGGTAGAAAGGACGAGACGACAGATGCACTCCTGAGGCAGACCGGCCGACCCATCCCAAAGTCCAACTACGAGCTTTTTAACTGCAACAACTTAAATATACGCTATTGGAGCTAGAATTACTACGGCTGCTGGCACCAGACTTGCCCTCCAATAGATCATCGTTAAGGGATTTAGATTGTACTCATTCCAATTACCAGACTCTTTGAGCCCGGTATTGTTATTTATTGTCACTACCTCCCAGTGTCAGGATTGGGTAATTTGCGCGCCTGTTGCCTTCCTTGGATGTGGTAGCCGTTTCTCAGGCTCCCTCTTCAGAATCGAACCTTAATTATCCGTCACCCGTCACCACCATGGTAGGCCACTATCCTACCATCGAAAGTTGATAGGGCAGAAATTTGAATGATATGTCACCGGCACGAGGACCGTGCGATCCGTCGAGTTATCATGAATCATCGCAGCAACGGTTAGAGCTCGCGTCGACCTTTTATCTAATAAATGCATCCCTTCCAGAAGTCGGGGTTTGTTGCACGTATTAGCTTTAGAATTACTACTGTTATTCGAGTAGTAGATACTATCAAACAAACTATAATTGATTTAATGAGCCATTCGCAGTTTCACAGTCTGAATTAGTTCATACTTACACATGCATAGCTTAATCTTTGAGACAAGCATATGACTACTGGCAGGATCAACCAGTTATTAGCCTCTAGCGGAGTTCGCTTATAATAACAATTATCAAGCCACTATTGGGATGGCCCCATTTGAGGTATTGTATGGACGTAAGTGTCGATCCCCAATATACTGGGATGAAGTAGGTGAGACGAAGACTTTTGACCCGACCCTTCTATCAGAACTTATGAAGACTGTTGAAAATGTCCACCTTATCCGAAAACGGATGCTCACCGCCCAAAGTAGGAAGAAAAGTTATGCAGACCGACAGAGACGGAATTTGGAATTTGAGGTCGGGGACAAGGTGTTCTTGAAATTATCACCTCGGAGGGGATTGATTAAACATGGTAAAGGTGGAAAATTGAGCCCAGGGTTTGTAGGACCATTTGAGATAGTTGAAAAGGTTGGCAAATTGGCGTATCGCCTGGAACTACCCCAAAACCTCTCCAATATTCATGATGTCTTCCATGTCTCAATGCTACGGAAGTATCACCCTGACCCATCGCACATCTTGGAGCTAGAGCCGTTGCAGCTTCGGGAGAACTTGTCTTATGAAGAAAAGCCTATTCGGATCCTAGATGAACAAGATCGGGAGTTGCGCAACAAGTCAATATCGATGGTGAAAGTGTTGTGGGATCACCATGGAGTTGAAGAAGCAACGTGGGAAAGGCGAGACCAGATGGAGCAACAGTATCCGACGTTATTCAAAAGGTAATACTGAATTTCAAGACAAAATTCTTTTAAGGAGGGGAGGATGTGAGGCCCGACCTCGAATTGCGTGCGTTACCTCATTTTGTGTGTCCTAACCTTGAACTACGTGCCTTAACCTAGGTTTAAGAGTTGTGTCTTGAATTATGTGCATTTATTTAGGGTTGCATGCATTTACTTGGAATACGTGAATTTGTCTCATAGTTCATGCCTTACCTCGTAGTACGTGCCCTAGACCTAGGAAAGTGTGCATGCACGCTAATCAAGAAAGCATCCTACACAAAGCACTAGACTATTAAATAATCCTACAATTCCACTAACTAATATTTTAATCCTAAGTCAACTCACAAAAGACAAAAACACTAAACACTAAACATTCTTTATTCCTTATTCTTTTTGCAAAATCCATGCACCTCGAATACTACAATCAACCTACAATAAAATAATCTTTAAACAAAACAAAAAATTCAGATTTGTGACCACAAGATGGCTGGCCATACCTAAGTCCTTAAGCAAAATTTGAACAAAACAATTAATTTATGCATGCTTAGACACAATCTTACACAATGCCATAACTTTTCTTGCACCAATACACTTTTTGCTAAACACCAAGATTCAACATCTCGGCCTCCTCACCTTATGTCTCCTCACAATTCAAAATTGCTCAAAGAACAAAACAATTTCAGCCTTGCAAGTCCTAGGGCCGACACACACACACAACATTTCATTTCTTTCTCAAACTCTCTTGTCTCTCCCATTCTCTCACTCTCTCGGCCATGGTTTCATCTTGAACCTCCATAGCTCAAGCTCACCTTCTAAGACTCACCTAGGCTCTCAAGGATCCCAAGAGACTCGACTATAGCAAGCAAAGCAAGAAAAACGCACACAAGCTCTCAAAACTCTTCATTTTCGGCCTAAGGTAAGTCTTGATAGTTTTCTGCCATTTATTTTGGTTTCACACACATGCACACCTTCCTCACATGCTAACTAAGTTAAAAATTAAAGGAAAACAAGATATCTCTCGGCCAAAGCAAGGAAGAAGCCCCTTTTGTGCATTCTCAAGAGCATTTGTACATCTTTACCCATCAATAGGCTAAGGTAAGGGTTAAACTCTTTTAAATGCTTTCAAAGCTTACATGCATGCTCTCATATGGCTATATTTATCTCTGTAGTTGATGTATATGTGTGTATATGAGCCTATCTTTTCATGCATGGCTTGATTTTGGCTAGAAACTTAGAGATATGCAAACTCATTTTTCTGGCAGATTATTGACTTTGTGGAACGAAGTGTTTTTGACCTTGTAAACATTGATACAAATGCATGAACATTGGTAGGTTGCTATATTTTTCAGTTCTGGACATTGTTGTCAGAAATAGGCTAAGGCTAAATCTGACTCTAAGACCCTCACAAATGGCAAATATCGTAATGTGTCTAAAACTGGACAGTTTTGCGTAGTCTCACGGTTTTGGTCATAACTCCTAAGTCCGAACTCCAAATGCAGCAAGGTTTGTTCCTAAATTTAAATTACTCATTAAGCTTCAAATTGAAATTTGGTTCACTAAAATTGGAGACTAATTTATTGGCTAATTGAATGTGGGAAAACAGACCATTGCAGTGAGGTTTTTGCTTGGTGATATGCTTTGAATCATGTTGAGACCTTGCTTCAAGTATTGAATGCTTGGAATTGTGGCACTTAGAGGTTGTGTGGGCTGTTTTGGACGGTTTAGGTTGCTTAATTTGGTTGATGCATGGCTTGGGTTCATTATTTGATGAATTGTTACTTAATCGCGTGTGCAAGCACGTAATTGAGGCCCTATTGCTTATGAATACTTGCTAAGTGATGATCCTATGGTTAAATGTGTTCAATTGAATGGCTAGTAGGCTTCCCAATAAATGCTAAGTATGCTTGAGATGGTTTAAGTGTGTCTTGTGGTCCTTAGCAAATAAAATCGACACCCGAGCACGACCTTGCAAACCCTAATGGCCCCGTAGACTCCCAAGTCATAAACCACTTTTGTGTATCTTGTAATTGATGTTAAGGACTATTTATAGGCTGCCCAGAATTGTCCTTGTAGCTCTAAGCATGATTCTCGATGATTGCATGTTGATAAGTGAACTATTCTTGCACCCGGTCTTGTATAAGTGTCGTTGCATGCTTGTGTGATCTCAACACTTGATATGTGAACCCAAAATGAGTTATATGACTTGATTCATATGATTACTTGGCTGCCCATGAAAGTTTAATTGCTTTCAAATTGATATATGAAATAATTATATGTTCTTGCAATGCCTTATGTGCCAACATGTCAAAATTTGATTATATACTTGCTCGGAGGCAACCTACTTTGTTGACCTCCTAATGTGAAATGTTAAATGGCATAAATGTGAATTGCATACAAGGTTGCAACCTTTCATTCTGGCATGGTAGCGTTTCACGCACGCCGAGTAGTATCAGGCTTGTCGGTGCTACCGTGACTACCATGGTCCAATTCTCTCTCTCGCTTGGGGGCTAGACTTCCTCGAAGAGTTGGATCTTAGGATTTGGGGTACATCTAGAGTACACCTGTGACGCCCGGGTTTTAGCCATGCATTTAATTACTGTTGCATCCCTTGTTTGCGCATTTATTTCTGCGCCTTACTAACTGACTTTTATGACTACTATTCACTCCATTTTTAAACTGCCTCCTATTAGTTAATTAGCATTTTTATTAAATCATATTAATTATTAAAGTAATGAGAAAAATGTGCATTTGAGCTAGAGGCGATAGGAGAGCTCGTTTAGAAAATGACTTTTGTAGTTGAATGAATAGTGTTACGTAACTAACTTAAAGATTTAATTAACTAGCACACATGTTTCACCTTAGGCTCGTTTTTGAAGCTTACTACGCGCATTTTAGAAGCCACCTAAGCACCCAATCAAGACCCCAACTTAGCCAATTATTAAATAACCTTGTTTAGATCATTAGAGAACAAAGAAAAAAAAAATAAAAGCTGAAATTGGAGCAGGAGCTGGCCGACAGCAGCAAACAGTGAGGAAAAACCATTTTTTGCTCTTCAACTCTTCGATTCAAGCCACTCCAGGCCTAGAGCAACTAGATTAGGGTGTGTGTAAGCTTCCTAGAGGCTCCTACGCGCATTGGTGAGGGATTTCACGACTTGTTTTTGCATTTTTAAATAGTTGCTCATTTCTTGATCTGTTGAAAATATGATTATATGCCATTGTAATTGTTATCTATGCTAATATACCATCTATATGAAGGCTAGAGAACACATTTGAACCGTCGTTTCGCAATTTAAACGGTTAGAATCGTTAGTTTGATTTTTAGGGTGAATAGTGATATTTTTCTAGGGTTTTGTGTAATTGCTCGAATTAGCTTGAATTAATGCTTCTAATAGATGCCTTAGGTACTAGTGAAGATAACCTAATAGCCCCGTGCACTTGCATTGCCCTTAAATCGCTTAAAAATGGAAAATAGCCGACTTTAACTTGGGGCTTTTGGGGTTAATGCGAATCCAGGTGGATTCGGGCTTCAATTCTAGTATCCTTAGGATACCTAGGTGCTATAGATGCCTTGATATCCCTTGTTTGAAGCCCGGACAATGTATGTGTAGTTTAAAGCCATAAGAGGGAATTTGGGGCTTTCGGGGTAAACGCGGGCATTTGAATGAGTTAGAGGGTTGAGAGGGTACCTTGAGGGTTATTTAGAAGGTTGGGAGAGTTTCCTTTGAAAATGAAACCATTAACTTTGGTTTGGAAGAGAAATAGTTTGTAAAATGAAGGGGGTTAAGTGTAATTTCGGTTGTCTCATACTTCTAAACACACGGCATGACTTCTTGAGTGTTTATATGTGATATTAAGTTGATTTGGAGCTTTTGGTATAATTCTATGGTTATTTTGTAATGTCTCTTTGCAAAACTGCATAATTGCTTATATAATTGTTCTATTCTGATTGCATCGAGGTCAACCTACTTTGTTGATCCTCATATGTGTTAATGCTTATATTATTGCTATTAACTTGCCATCGTTAAGTGCATTGCATAGTGGTTGCGCAACCATAGTGTCAGGGGCAGATGTGTTGAATATCGGCTGGGCGGCAGAGGGCTTGCCGGTGGATATTCAAACTCCGTACCCTATTCTCTCATTCGCCTGGTTCGGAGATTGCCAGGGGATGTTGGGTCGTAGGATTCAGGGTACATCCGGAGTACACCCACTGGAGTGATTGGGGTTATGCCGGCTTATCGTGATCGTGCTCGTGGTTCGTGGATCGTGATTGAAGACCAGTGAAGATTGGTGTATAGGGGATTGTTGAAATGTATCCTTTTAAATGTGTGGTTATTTAAGTTATCATTATTTCTTTAATTGTTTAAGTGTTATTGTTGTGTAATTGTATTATCTGTTGCATTGCACGCCCCGGGACTATATCCCTCACTGGGCAACAGTGGTTGCTCATACCTCGATATCTGTTTCAGGAGACGCTGAGGGTGATCCCCAGCTTGTTGATTTAGTTGAGGAAGAAGAAGTTCAGATTGAGCCTTTACCTTAGTTGCTGTGCCTGATATCTTGAGGTGGTTAATGAATTTGCTGCTATGTGGAAGATTCATCTGATTACTTTACGTACTATTTTGTGGCCTAAGGACTATGTATATGTTGTTGTGCAAATTGAAGGATAGTAGATTGTGGTGTAGAATTGGAAGCCATGTCTTGTAATAACTTTTATTCATGCCTTTATTTCCTTGCATGCTTGGGAGTGGATGGTTAATGTAGAATGCATTATCCTTTAAGTTGTTTTATTGATTTCCTAGAATGTTATGATTATAAAACTATGCTGATAACAAGTTCTCGCATGCTTGTGTGCTTTGGAGATATTGTGTACCATAAGGCTCGGATGGCCTTATAGCTTTGTTGTTTAATTAAGAAAAGCTTGTATTGTATTGTTGGGACTTTGTTTAAGTGTTTACAGGTTTTTAGAATGTCCATGGTACAGGGGAGACTCTGTCCGTGTGTCGGGTCCGGACTTAACCTTTAGCTTGGGGGTTGGGTCGGGGCGTGACATTTAAGTGGTATCAGAGCTATAGATTGCATGAAGCCGGGTTAAATTTCTCGGTCTGTGGGTAAAGATTTGTTATGTGACTTTGTGAATACATGAGTCTTTGATTTATGTTTGAATAAGGAATGAACATGCTAGCATGGAAATAGAATATCAAGAGTTCAGAATGTCAAGTATGATCTAGTGATTTATGTTTACTTCAAGAATGTGGAATATTTATTTGAACTTCTATGTACTTGAATTTATGTGAATCTAATTGGACTTTTCTTCATGTGTTTACTTATAAATTGCATATATACATATATATATATACCTGTCATAACACTTTGCATTCTAGCTATTCGAGATGGGGCCTCGCCGTCGTGCTGATAATCCGAATGTTGGTGGAGAACCCGAGGGGGTTCAGGGGCAAGAAGCTGAGGTGGCCGAAAATGCACCGCAGGTTCAAGAACCGAGCACTGCACAGATCTTGGCCACGATGGCCACAGATATGAACACTATCACCCAGTTTGTTACACAACAGGGTCAGCCAGGGGTCGTTTGAGGTAATCAGGCTGCGAGAGCCGGAGGTAGTGGCCCTACCGGAGGGAATCTGTATGATCGGTTTATACATCATGGGGCCTATACTTTCTTTGGGGAGTCGGACGATATGAAAGCTGAGATGTGGCTAAGGAAGTTCGAGAGAGTGGCAGCGATACTGGAGTGCCATGATGACAAGAAGATTACTTATGCTACTTTCCTTCTCGAGGGTGATGCTGAAGATTGGTGGAATACCATCAGTGAGAAATGGGGAGCTGAGGGAGTTCATCATACGTGGGCCGACTTTGTCCGAGAATTTCGAGACAAGTATATATCGGTAGTTGCCCGCGAGAGGCGACAAACTGAGTTCATAAATTTGAAGCAAGGAAGTATGACGGTAGATCAATACGAGGCTACTTTTACCCGGCTTTCCCGTTATGCACCAGCTTTAATTCAGCCGGAGGACATGAAGATTCAGAGGTTCATCCTGGGTTTGAGGAGAGATATTATGCTGAACTTGTCTTCAAATGATTTTCCCAACTATGCTGCAGTAGTCCGAGCTGCCTCTAGATATGAGAAACGGAAGGCCGATGTGTTAGCCGAGACCAGTCAATCGAGTAAACGGTTTCAGTCTCAAAGTCAAGGGTACCAGGGGCAGGCTGTATCAGTTGGGCAGAGTTCGCAGCCGAGGCAGACTCAGAGTTACACAGGGCCTACTCAGACTCAGGCACGACCAGTCCAGAGTCAGACTCAGAGTCAGTTCCGTCCAGCAGTTTCCCGTTCGCAGTAGGGTAGTTCAGCTACCTCTACTTACAGAGCTCCTTCGGGAGGCACTGTTGCAAGACGACACCAGCAGTGCAGCTTCTGTCACGTCAGGGCCACACTAAGGATGTTTGTTGGAAGAAACATAACAAGTGTACAGGTTGCGGCAGTGATCAGCACAGGGTTAAAGACTGTCAGAAATTTAAGAACCCTAGAGGTCAGACATCAGCTCAGAATTCTCAGACCAGGGCACCAGCTGCAGCACCACCACCACGAGGCCAGGCCCGTGTATTTGCTTTGGATGCTGAGGAGCTTCCGGATACTACCGCTGTGGTAGAAGGTATTTTTCTTCTTAATGATCAATCAGTTAAGGTTTTAATTGATTCCGGGGCTTCGCATTCTTTTATTACTCCTACTTGTGCACAAAATGCTAAATTGAAACATGATAAACTGTTGCATGAGATTGTGGTTTATACTCCTATGGGTCTGAAGTTTGTTACTAGGTCTATTTGCAGAGCATGTAGTATATTTATTGAAGGTCGTGTTTTTCCTGCTGATTTGATTATCCTACCCTTCAATGACTTTGAAATCATATTGGGGATGAACTGGTTAAGTAGATATTATGCCCAGCTTGATTGTAGAAAGAAGATCGTGTATCTAGAAATGCCTGACCAGCCTGTACTTAAAATAGTTGGTAGTAGAAAATCTACGGGAACTCCTATTATTTCTTCTATTAGGGCATCTAAATTATTGAGCAAGGGTTGTGAGGCTTATCTTGCATATTTGATTAATCAACCTGGGGATCAATTGAAATTGAATGATGTACCTATCGTGAGGGAGTTTCCGGGGGTCTTTCCTGAGGAATTACCTGGGTTACCGCCTGATAGAGAGATAGAGTTCATGATTGATTTATTGCCGGGGACTTCACCTATCTCTAGGACTCCGTACAGAATGGCTCCACCTGAGTTGCAGGAATTGAAAGTTCAATTACAGGGCTTGCTTGAGAAGGGATTCATTCAGCCGAGTTCTTCGCCTTGGGGTGCGCCAGTCCTATTTGTTAAAAAGAAAGACGGATCTCTTCGCCTATGCATTGATTATCGGGGTCTTAATCAGGTAACCATCAAAAATAAATATCCGTTGCCTTTAATCGAAGAGTTATTTGATCAGTTGCAAGGCGCCAGGGTATTCTCTAAATTTGATCTAAGGCAGGGTTATTATCAGCTGAGGATTAAGAAAGACGATGTTCCTAAAACTGCCTTCAGAACTCGATATGGCCATTATGAGTTTGTTGTCTTGCCGTTTGGTCTTACTAATGCTCCCGCCGCATTCATGGATTTAATGCAGAGCGTATTCCGTCCTTATCTGGACCAATTTGTGGTCATATTCATTGATGATATTCTTGTCTATTCTAAATCTGAAGCAGAGCATGAACAGCATCTCAGAATTGTGTTGCAGACTCTACAGGAGCATCAGTTATTTGCAAAGTTTAGCAAATGTGAATTCTGGCTTAAGCAAGTTGCTTTTCTTGGCCATATTATCTCGCAGGATGGTATTTCTGTTGATCCAGCGAAGATTGAAGTTGTGTTATCTTGGAAACGGCCTGAAACTGTCACGGAGATTCGTAGCTTCCTTGGTTTAGCCGGGTATTATCGAAGATTTGTAAAGGATTTCTCTAAGATTGCAGGGCCTTTAACTCAACTTACTCAGAAGAAAACCGTATTTGACTGGGATGATAAATGCGAGGCCAGCTTCCAGGAATTGAAGAAGAGATTGACTACAGCTCCTATTCTTGCTTTACCTGAGGGTTATGATAATCTGGTGATCTATAGTGATGCTTCGAAGGAAGGTCTGGGTTGTGTATTGATGCAGAATGGCCGGGTTATTGCTTATGCTTCCAGGAAACTGAAGCCTTATGAACTCAACTATCCGACTCATGATCTTGAGCTTGCAGCTATCATTCTTGCATTAAAGAAATGGCGTCATTATCTCTGGGGCAACAAGTTTGAAATCTTTACAGATCATAAGAGCTTGAAATATCTGTTTTCACAGAAAGAGTTGAACATGAGGCAGAGGCGTTGGCTGGAATTACTTGAGGACTATAACTGCACTATTAACTATCTTCCAGGCAAGGCCAATATTGTTGCTGATGCTTTGAGCCGAAAGACTATTGTTGCTAGCTTGATTATCAAGAATTGGGAATTCATGGAAGAATTATGCATATAGAAGCCTAGTACTTCAAATTCTGGTATTCAATTCGCAAGTTTGCAGATTCAATCTCTGTTATTATCCCGGATTCGAGAAGCTCAACAGGCTGATCTTCAATTATTGAAAGTCTTAGAGAATTCTAAAGGGGGAGAGTCGGATTTCAAACTGCACGACGATGGTATTCTCAAATTCAAAGGTAGAATCTGTATTCCGAATGATCCAACTCTGAAGAAGGATATTCTTGCTGAGGCACACAGTTCCAGATATACTATCCATCCAGGCAGTACTAAAATGTATAGAGATTTGAAGCAGAACTTTTGGTGGAATAATATGAAGAGAGAAATTGCTAACTATGTTGCCCGATGTCTTACTTGTCAGAAAGTTAAAGCAGAACATCAGAGACCTGCAGGGTTGTTGCAACCTTTGGCTATTCCTATTTGGAAATGGGATCATATTACTATGGATTTCGTATCAGATTTACCGAGGTCTTCGAGGGGTAATGACTCAGTTTGGGTTATTGTGGATAGACTGACCAAGACTTCTCATTTTATTGCTAAAAAGAAGTCTGATTCTCTTGATAAACTGGCAGAGTTGTATATGGAGAATGTTGTCCGACTACATGGAATTCCAAAGAGTATCGTGTCAGATAGAGATCCCAGATTCACATCTCAGTTCTGGCAGAAAATTCAGAAAGCTTTGGGCACGAATTTGAATTTCAGTACAGCTTATCATCCTCAGACAGATGGTCAATCCGAGAGAACTATCCTTAATCCTCGAGGATATGTTGCGGGCTTGTATTCTGGACTTCGGTAAGAGTTGGGAGAAGTATTTGCCACTAGCAGAGTTCGCCTACAACAATAGTTATCAAGCTACTATTGGTATGGCACCTTATGAGGCACTTTATGGGCGTAAATGCCGGTTTCCTCTCTACTGGGATGATGTTGGTGAGATGAAGACTATCGACCCTACTCTCTTACCTGAAATGAACAAAATGATTGATCATGTGCAGCTTATCAGAAAAAGAATGCTTACAGCACAGAGCCGGCAAAAGAGTTATGCAGATAGACGCCGTCGTGATCTGAAATTTACTGTAGGGGATCGAGTATTTCTGAAAATTTCCCCTCGCAAGGGTTTGATTCGGCATGGTAAATGAGGTAAACTCAGTCCTCGATATGTGGGACCATTTGAGATAACTGAAACTGTTGGTGATTTGGCTTACCGTTTGGCTTTACCTCCCAGTCTGGGCAGAATTCATGACGTATTCCATGTTTCCATGCTTCGGAAGTATCAGCCAGATCCCTCTCACATACTTGAGCCGGAACCGCTAGAGATCAGTGAAACTTTGACCTACACAGAGAAACCTCTTCGAATTGTTGATCAGAAAGTTCAGGAGTTGAGGACTAAAAGCATTCCGATGGTTAAAGTTCTGTGGGATCATCACGGAGTAGAGGATGCGACATGGGAAAGAGAGGATCAGATGCGGGAACGGTATCCAGAGTTATTCACCGAATCATGTAAGAATTGCGTGGACGCAATTAGTTTAAGGGGGAGAGGATGTGACGCCCGGGTTTTAGCCATGCATTTAATTACTGTTGCATCCCTTGTTTGCGCATTTATTTCTGTGCCTTACTAACTGACTTTTATGACTACTATTCACTCCATTTTTAAACTGCCTCCTATTAGTTAATTAGCATTTTTATTAAATCATATTAATTATTAAAGTAATGAGAAAAATGTGCATTTGAGCTAGAGGCGATAGGAGAGCTCGTTTAGAAAATGACTTTTGTAGTTGAATGAATAGTGTTACGTAACTAACTTAAAGATTTAATTAACTAGTACACATGTTTCACCTTAGGCTCGTTTTTTAAGCTTACTACGCGCATTTTAGAAGTCACCTAAGCACCCAATCAAGACCCCACCTTAGCCAATTATTAAATAACCTTGTTTAGCTCATTAGAGAACAAAGAAAAAAAAAATAAAAGCTGAAATTGGAGTAGGAGCTGGCCGACAGCAGCAAACAGTGAGGAAAAACCATTTTTTGCTCTTCAACTCTTCGATTCAAGCCACTCCAAGCCTAGAGCAACTAGATTAGGGTGTGTGCAAGCTTCCTAGAGGCTCCTACGCGCATTGGTGAGGGATTTCACGACTTTTTTTTGCATTTTTAAATAGTTGCTCATTTCTTGATTTGTTGAAAATATGATTATATGCCATTGTAATTGTTATCTATGCTAATATACCATCTATATGAAGGCTAGAGAACACATTTGAACCGTCGTTTCGCAATTTAAACGGTTAGAATCGTTAGTTTGATTTTTAGGGTGAATAGTGACGTTTTTCTAGGGTTTTGTGTAATTGCTCGAATTAGCTTGAATTAATGCTTCTAATAGATGCCTTAGGTACTAGTGAAGATAACCTAATAGCCCCGTGCACTTGCATTGCCCTTAAATCGCCTAAAAATGGAAAATAGCCGACTTTAACTTGGGGCTTTTGGGGTTAATGCGAATCCGGGTGGATTCGGGCTTCAATTCTAGTATCCTTAGGCTACCTAGGTGCTATAGATGCCTTGATATCCCTTGTTTGAAGCCCGGACAATGTATGTGTAGTTTAAAGCCATAAGAGGGAATTTGGGGCTTTCGGGGTAAACGCGGGCATTTGAATGAGTTAGAGGGTTGAGAGGGTACCTTGAGGGTTAGTTAGAAGGTTGGGAGAGTTTCCTTTGAAAATGAAACCATTAACTTTGTTTTGGAAGAGAAATAGTTTGTAAAATGAAGGGGGTTAAGTGTAATTTCGGTTGTCTCATACTTCTAAACGCACGGCATGACTTCTTGAGTGTTTATATGTGATATTAAGTTGATTTGGAGCTTTTGGTATAATTCTATGGTTATTTTGTAATGTCTCTTTGCAAAACTGCATAATTGCTTATATAATTGTTCTATTCTGATTGCATCGAGGTCAACCTACTTTGTTGATCCTCATATGTGTTAATGCTTATATTATTGCTATTAACTTGCCATCGTTAAGTGCATTGCATAGTGGTTGCGCAACCATAGTGTCAGGGGCGGATGTGTTGAATATCAGTTGGGCGGCAGAGGGCTTACCGGTGGATATTCAAACTCCGTACCCTATTCCCTCATTCGCCTGGTTCGGAGATTGCCAGGGGATGTTGGGTCGTAGGATTCGGGGTACATCCGGAGTACACCCACTGGAGTGATTGGGGTTATGCCGGCATATCGTGATCGTGCTCGTGGTTCATGGATCGTGATTGAAGACCAGTGAAGATTGGTGTATAGGGGATTGTTGAAATGTATCCTTTTAAATGTGTGGTTATTTAAGTTATCATTATTTCTTTAATTGTTTAAGAGTTATTGTTGTGTAATTGTATTATCTGTTGCATTGCACGCCCCGGGACTATATCCCTCACTGGGCAACAGTGGTTGCTCATACCTCGATATCTGTTTCAGGAGACGCTGAGGGTGATCCCCAGCTTGTTGATTTAGTTGAGGAAGAAGAAGTTCAGATTGAGCCTTTACCTTAGTTGCTGTGCCTGATATCTTGAGGTGGTTAATGAATTTGCTGCTATGTGGAAGATTCATCTGATTACTTTACGTACTATTTTGTGGCCTAAGGACTATGTATATGTTGTTGTGCAAATTGAAGGATAGTAGATTGTGGTGTAGAATTGGAAGCCATGTCTTGTAATAACTTTTATTCTTGCCTTTATTTCCTTGCATGCTTGGGAGTGGATGGTTAATGTAGAATGCATTATCCTTTAAGTTGTTTTATTGATTTCCTAGAATGTTATGATTATAAAACTATGCTGATAACAAGTTCTCGCATGCTTGTGTGCTTTGGAGATATTGTGTACCATAAGGCTCGGATGGCCTTATAGCTTTGTTGTTTAATTAAGAAAAGCTTGTATTGTATTGTTGGGACTTTGTTTAAGTGTTTACAAGTTTTTAGAATGTCCATGGTACAGGGGAGACTCTGTCCGTGTGTCGGGTCCGGACTTAACCTTTAGCTTGGGGGTTGGGTCGGGGCGTGACAACACCCGTTGGAATGATAAGTGGATGATTGAAGCCGGCCGCAACAACTGTTATCGGAAATGAATTGAGAGCAAAAGCTCACTGTATCCTTTTGCTATGTGCTTAAGTAGTCTCGCTTGGTTCCTAAAGAACCTCGGGGAGGAAAGACGGGTGAATGTGTTTCTTTACATTTATATTATGTTGTAAACTACTTGTGTTATATGTCACGCTTTCAAAAGGGTTTTCATAAGATTAACCGGAAAAGAATTTTTAAATGATATCTCTCATTCCCCCTCGCTGAGTGAACTTCTAGTTTTCTTGAAAAAATATATTAGGTAAGAAGAAAATTTGAAATAGCATCTAGCTGGATAAGTCATCTGTAATTATTGATGACATCAACTTGCAGTAAATCCAATGAGGCTCTCGACCTTTTCGATAGAAAAAAGATTATAAGGCAGTAAATTAGTGTAAAGAGAAAAGGGTCACTAGGGAACATTTTGTGACAAAAGTTATCCTCTCTAAAAAGATTTTGGATTCAAATGCTCCTACATGTGTCCTTCTATACTTGACAACGAAAAAAAAAAGAGAAAAGGATGCTAGAGTTGTAATAGGTTTTTTCGCAATAACAATATTGATTATCGTTATTCATCCAATCACCTTAGCTTATTCTTTTTTCTTCATTTTAAAAGGAGACAATGCAAGAAGACAACAAGCAATTTCTTAGAAGCTAAAGAGCCTAAACAACTGCCATATTAGATTTAGAGGATGTTTTATCTCATCTATTTTTCTCCATTAGCAGGAGTAGTGTATGTATGCATATACTATTTATAAAAGTGCTCCCCGGGATTGATTCAAGTTATAATTGGCTAACCAACTTACACACCTATATATTTGCCTTCCTACAGACATAATTTATTTGGATTTTTATTTTTGCTAAGTAAGCCGTTAGTATTTCATTAGAAAATAAAAATTACATAGGTGGGTCATAAGACCATTACAATGAAAATGAAAATAATTTACTTAGAATTCAATATTAATTTGGAGAATTCTCTTCCAATCACCAAGGACGGTTCTGAATGGACTGTTTGGAGGGGTTTCGCCTCTAATTAACTTGAGTATCACAAGTTCAATCTCCAAGTGAGATTCATGAGTAGTCTAGTGGTAGGTTACTCCCCTTGGTAGTTAGGAGACTAGAGTTCAAATTTCATGGGAGTGAGGGCAAGAAAGGAAAGAAAAAATCTGCGATCTACATTTAATTCCATTTCCTTTCTCATGAATGAAATGAGTTAAGAAATTGAATGGAGCTGAAAATAGAATGAACTTGGTAAAGAGTATACCATGCTTGGTATGTTACACGAATGAAGATATGAATTGATGTATTAATTTCAAATCCATGTTTGATAGTCAGTATAGTAGGGTATTATTGGAAATAATTCTTATTAAATGACAAGATTGTTATTTTGTTATAATTATATACCTTTTATTGTCTTAAGAATAAAAATAAATATTATCATAATAACAATGGCAATTGTAATAAATATAACAAATAATAATAATAGTAATAATAAGAAAATAAACAAATAGTATTAATATTAAATAATAATATGAAATAACATTTTGGTCATTTGAAAATTAATGATAATAATATTAAAAAATAATAATTATAATTAGAACTAATAATAATAATAATATTAGTATTAAGATTAAATAATAATAATAATAATAATAATAATAATAATAATAATAATAATAATAATAATAATAATAATAATAATAATAGTAATAATAATAATAATAATAATAATAATTCTCATTTTATTATTATATACTTTTATGTATTGAAAGGGTATTTTGGTCATTTGATAAATAACATTATTAATAAATAATAATTATAATAAATATTAATATTTGTAATAATCATGATTATAAGGATTGTCATTTTGTGATTATTTACATGTTATGTTTAAAAGGGTATTTCTATCATTAATAATAATATTATTAGTACTCAAAAATAATAAATAATATTTATAAATAATAATAATAATAATAATGAAGATTTTTTTTATTATTATATACAGGTTTATAAAGAATAATAGCAATAATTATAATAGTTACATGTGTATAAATAATAATAATGCAAATAATTACAATACTAATAATAATAATAAATATTTTTTTTATTATTGTATACATGTTCATATTTTGAAAAGATATTATGTCATTTGATAAATAATATTATTAAAAATAATAAATAATATTCATACATTTTAAAAATAATAATATTAACAATAAATATTGATAATGATAATAAGGATTGTCGTTTTATTATTATTACTATTATATACATGTTATGTTTTGAAATGACATTTTGGTCACTTGAATAATAATAATAATAATAGACTTATGTTGCTATATATGTTATATTTTGAAAGGGCATTTTAATCATTTGGCAAAAGAGTTCATTCACAAAAATATGAAAATAGGTTAATCCCATGTGTTTTGTGAAGAATGTCTATTTTCATGTTCGTGAGAATCGCATTATCTAGAGAATGAAATTCTCAAATTCATTACTTCATACCAAACATAAAAATTGATATAAAAACAAAATGTCATTTAATTCACAATCTATTTCAATATACCAATCGCTATATATTTGAAGAATTTTTAGAATTCCAAAATGGAATCACCCCTAAGCCCCCTAATCCAAATAAGTGGAATGATTTGAAATTCTCAAAATCAAATTCTTTCCGAGCCTAAATCCCCAATCCAAACACACCCAAGGATGACTGGATGCATCTCTTTGTTGTGTTATTAACCAATGAAAAGTCCTCATTTTTCGCGTGCATTTTAGCTTCCAAATTCTATTTCAATCACGGTGAGAAAGTCTTGAAGGGCCCTTCAGCATATTATAGGCCGATTTGACCTTGAATTCCTCCATTGGATCATCTGTTCATAAGACAAAAACAGGTTGTTCATCTTGCTCCTGACCTTCTTGTAATTTGTGATTTTTATTTTTTTTTGGTCGAAGTAATTTATGATCATAGGACCCAATAAGGAAGCAAAAGCTGGAAGGTAACTTAATTCCACGATCCATTTATCTAGAACAAATTGATTCACTATTTTGATAAGATCCTCTTCCAAGGATGGGATGCGTACAATAAAGGATTCCCTAGCCACCATTCTATAAAAATATAAGCAACAGTTATCCTGTAATGCTGTCTTTTCATTTTCTTTTTCTTTTTGTTACTTCTTGTGCTAAGGGACACAATGAACGCATAAAAGTACAAAATGTTTATATGCAAAAAGTCTTGAGAATAATTCTTGGTAAATGTAATATTTTTTTATGTAATATAATATTATTTGAGATCTAACTCCCTTTAAATAAAATTAAAAAGAGTATAATTTCGTAATAGCTACAAGAGAATCATTTTTGCAAATCACCAATAAACTAGTACGTGAGTCATGTAATCTTGGAACGATA
>CM075782.1:54999850-55012350 GCA_037974665.1 Ehretia macrophylla
ACCCATTTGGAGTGATAAGTGAATGATTGAAGCCAACTACAACAATGGTTATTGGAAATGAACTTGAAAGCAAAAGCGTAATGTATCACTTGAACATAAGTGCTATGCAGGGTAAAGTGCTACACCCAAAAGTGGTAGGAGCTACCTCTTGAGCCCGTAGGAGCCACCTCTAGAGCCCTGTACGTATCAAAACGTATCCTTTTTACTATATGTTTAAGTAATCTCGCTTGGTTCCTAGAGGACCTTGGGGAGGAAAGACGGGTAAATATGTTCTTTTATATTTATGTTATGTTATGAACTTGCTTATTTCATATGACATGTTTTCAAAAGGGTTTTTCATAAGAGTAATCGAAAAAGAGTTTTGAAAACGTTATCTCTCGTTCCCCCTCGCTGAGTTCATAAGGACTCACCTTCTTTTATCATCACATGTGAAGAAGATTTAGAACATGTACCCGAGAAGAATGTGCATGTTGATGATTCCTTGGAGTGAATACGTGCTTTATGTGCCTTGCTTGTCAGTGGTTGTTCTGTGAACGTTGTGTTTGCTTTGAAGACTACTTATTTTGTTGATGTAAATGACCCCGTTGTAATTTGGGTCTAATGTTGACTTGTACTAATTATAGCTAGACGAACACTCTAATTAGTTGTTTTGCTATCACTATTTTAATTTAGTAACTATCATAGGCAACTGAAGCATTAGGTGAAGGATCAAATAAAATGAATCTATCTAATCTTATCCAGGTACTTACTCATAGGCTAAAGGATAATAGGTACTCGCGTAAAAGGGATTGACAAATAAACGAAACATAGTTATCTTGTTAGGCTTGTTAATCAAATAAGATTTCCGAGTTAGATCAATAGGCATATCGGTTGATGATAAATTGGGGTCTTAGTTGAAATCGAATCAATGATTGAAATTTTTTGAGGCGTTTTAATAGGTCAAACCAAAGGTCTTAAATACAGCCGTTATCCTGCCGATTTTCTGAAAAAACTTTTGGAGTTCTAGGTTAACGAATAAGCATTAAATCATAACAAATGGCTAAGCGTGTGAAATAACGATAATGATTTAGGTCACACCCTAGTCTAGCCTCCATAGGTCGGGTTGGGGCGTGACAGGCTTTACCCGATAGAACTCGTACGCGAGCTCCAACTATCCTGAGGGAAACTTCGGAGGGAACCAGCTACTAGATGGTTCAATTAGTCTTTCGCCCCTATACCCAAGTCAGACGAACGATTTGCACATCAGTATTGCTGCGGGCCTCCACCAGAGTTTCCTCTGGCTTCGCCCCGCTCAGGCATAGTTCACCATCTTTCAAGTCCCAACATGTATGCTCGCACTCGAACCTTTCTCAGAAGATCAAGGTCAGTCGGTGGTGCACACCCCGGGGGGGATCCCGCCAATCAACTTCCTTGCGCCTTGCGGGTTTACGCACCCGTTGACTCACACACATGTCAGACTCCTTGGTCCGTGTTTCAAGACGGGTAGAATGGGGAGCCCGCAGCCTAGCACCGGGAGTGCCTAGATGTCGAAGCACGCCGAAGGCGCGCACTGCCCCACCACGATTGAGGTGACGGCGTTCAGCGGGCATATCTACTTCCCGGGCTTTGGCCGCCGCCTCAATCCGCGCTGGTCCGCACCCAGAGCTGATTGGCAGACCGGCTCTTGCCGTTCAGCATACGATCGGGGTGCATCGCCGACCCCCATTTGCTTCCATCCCGACAATTTCAAGCACTCTTTGACTCTCTTTTCAAAGTCCTTTTCATCTTTCCCTTGTGGTACTTGTTCGCTATCGGTCTCTCGCACGTATTTAGCCTTGGATGGAATTTACGGCCCGCTTAGGGTTACATTCCCAAACAACCCGACTCGCCGATAGTGCCTCGTGGTGCAATAGGGTCGGGGCACGACGGGGCCCTCACCCTCTCTAGTGCCCCTTTCCAGGGGACTTGGGCCCGGTCCGTCGCTGAGGACGCTTTTCCAGACTACAATTCGGACGGCAGAGCCACCTGATTCTCAAGCTGGGCTGTTCCCAGTTCGCTCGGCATTACTAAGGGAATCCTTGTAAGTTTCTTTTCCTCCGCTTATTGATATGCTTAAACTCAGCGGGTAATCCCGCTTGACCTAGGGTCGCGGTAGTAGCGCACGGCGCACGGCGCTAGAGTGTCTATCTTCAATCCCGCATACGCGACGGGATGACGCACGACAACTCGCGAGTTGAATGGACCAACCACCACTTGTTGTGACGTCCGTCGCGCCGGACTAGCATTTCAGCCAACCGCGCCTCGAGACATGGGATACCATAATCCTGCCCCATGCACGGACCCAGTGACCCAGTGTTGGTGCTCGGGGTAGGGGGGCGACGCGATGCGTGATGCCCAAGCAGACGTGCCCTCGGCCTGACAGCTTCTGGCGCAACTTGCGTTCAAAGACTCGATGGTTCACGGTATTCAGCAATTCACAGCAAGTATCGCATTTCGCTACATTCTTCATCGATGCGAGAGCCGAGATATCCGTTGCTGAAAGTCATTTTCATTTCGTAAGGGACCGAGACTTAACCCGACACACTACAGACGGGGCAGGGATAGGCTGGCCCTCATTGTTCGTTTTCCTTGGCGCATTCTGCACCCGGGTTCATTGTTTAAAGGACGTTCGCCTCGACTCGGGACCGACACGCGAGCTAGGAACTAGCCGCCTCTCCCGCGTCGGCCTCGTATCGTTTAAACGGGTTCGCAGGCCATTCTGCCTTCATAGGGTTCGATAATGATCCTTCCGCAGGTTCACCTATGGAAACCTTGTTACGACTTCTCCTTCCTCTAAATGATAAAGTTCAGTGGACTTCTCGCGATGTCGTGGGCAGCGAACCTCACACGTCACCGCGATCTAAACATTTCACCGGATCATTCAATCGGTAGGAGTGACGGAAAGTGTGTACAAAGGGCAGGGACGTAGTCAACGTGAGCTGATGACTTGCGCTTACGAGGAATTCCTCGTTCAAGGCCAACAATTGCAATGATCTATCCCCACCACGATGAAATTTCAAAGATTACCCGGGCCTGTTGGCCAAGGCTATAGACTCGTTGAATACATCAGTGTAGCACGCGTGCGGCCCAGAACATCTAAGGGCATTACAAACCCGTTATTGCCTCAAACTTCTGTGGCCTAAAAGGTCGTAGTCCCTCTAAGAAGCTAGCTGCGGAGGGATACCTTCGCATAGCTAGTTAGCAGGCTGAGGTCTCGTTCGTTAACGGAATTAACCAGACAAATTGCTCCACCAACTAAGAACGACCATGCACCACCACCCATAGAATTAAGAAAGAGCTCTCAGTTTGTCAATCCTTACTATGTTTGGACCAGGTAAGTTTCCCCGTGTTTAGTCAAATTAAGCCGCAGGTTCCATTCCTGGTGGTGCCCTTCCATCAATTCCTTTAAGTTTCAACCTTGCGACCATACTCCCCCCGGAACCCAAAAACTTTGATTTCTTATAAGGTGCTGGCGGAGTCCTAAAATACGAATTTCACCTCTGACTATGAAATACGAATGCCCCGACTGTCCCTATTAATCATTACTCCGATCCCGAAGGCTAACTCAATAGGATCGAAATCCTATAATGTTATCCCATGCTAATGTATACAAAGCGTAGGCTTGCTTTGAGCACTCTAATTTCTTCAAAGTAACAGCACCCGAGGCACGACCCAGCCAATTAAGGCCAGAAGTGTATCGCCGACAGAAGGGATGATATGGCCGGTGCATACCTGAGGCAGACCGGCCGAACCATCCCAAAGTCCAACTACGAGCTTTTTAACTACAACAACTTAAATATACGCTATTAGAGCTGGAATTACCGCAGCTGCTGGCACCAGACTTGCCCTTCAATGGATCCTCG
This sequence comes from Ehretia macrophylla, assembly GCA_037974665.1. Taxonomy (NCBI): domain Eukaryota; kingdom Viridiplantae; phylum Streptophyta; class Magnoliopsida; order Boraginales; family Ehretiaceae; genus Ehretia; species Ehretia macrophylla. The sequence continues at coordinate 55,003,732 of CM075782.1, forward strand.
TTAAGGGATTTAGATTGTACTCATTCCAATTACCAGACTCTTGGAGCCCAGTATTGTTATTTATTGTCATTACCTCCCCGTGTCAGGATTGGGTAATTTGCTCGCCTGCTGCCTTCCTTGGATGTGGTAGACGTTTCTCAGGCTCCATCTCTGGAATCGAACCCTAATTCTCTGTCACCCGTCACTACCATGGTAGGCCCCTATCCTATCATTGAAAGTTGATAGGGCAGAAATTTGAATGATGCGTCGCCGACACGAGGGCCGTGCAATCCGTCGAGTTATCATGAATCATCGCAGCAACGGGCAGAGCCTGCGTCGACCTTTTATCTAATAAATGCATCCCTTCCAGAAGTCGGGGTTAGTTGTACGTATTAGCTCTAGAATTACTACGGTTATCCGAGTAGTAGATACCATCAAACAAACTATAACTGATTTAATGAGCCATTCGCAGTTTCACAGTCTAAATTAGTTCATACTTACACATGGATGGCTTAATCTTTGAGACAAGCATATGACTACTAGCAGGATCAACCAGGTAGCATTCCTCACTGATGCCGGCGTTGCACGAGGCACGTCGTCCCTAAGGGTCGACGGCTCAAGACGAGCTCACGACAGTTGTAATGCCCCAAGCCGAGTCCACGGGGAGGGACGAGGTATATCACTACTAAGGTATTATCCGCTTTGGACTCGCCCGCATGGGAATGAGGCACCTCACGGCTTTGTTCCTTCGAGGATCTCTTCTCAAAAGACGCCTTGGCGGATAAAAGGAACTTTGCCCTTATATCCAGTTGTATCACTTCCTGATTTCTCGATGTGGGAGATTTTACACTCCACCCCCCTTAAGGAGCCCGCGTGGGCAGCACAACCCACGTTCGCACATGGAGGCTCTGATACTATTTGTAATGCCTGTGACACCCTGATCCCTCTCGAGACTGGGAGTTCTATCAATCGATCTAATCACAACCCAAACCAAACCCGGGCAAAATTTTTAGGGAAAACGGACGGAGTCTCCCCTGTTTCTAGGCAAAATGTAAACCCTGTAATAGCATTTAAATGGACCAACACCGTGTCCAACCATACAAAACTTCCTCAAGGCCATCCGAGCCTCGGTTCTCAACAATTCAAACTCAGCAAGTATACATACATTTCAAATTTAAAAGCTAACCTATCTCTTTTCATTTTTGACAAGTACATTCAAACTTGAAAATTAAACCATACTAAGCTATTACATAAAATAAACTATCATGCCATTCTAAATCTTTTCCTTTGGACATTACAAACATGCATTTGAAGTTAAGTTATAATAACTAGATACAAAATCTAACTTATCTAACTACTTCAACAATCTAATGAAACTTAAATTACATACTTTTTGACATTAAATACATACAACATATGAAAACATATATCTTTACAACTTCGACACTCAAGCCACATAGGCACGCAAGACAACTCTTCAGGCACGAACTTTCACGAAATCACGAACTTTCCAGCTAACATGACATTTCCTGAAATGTGATGGTGAGGAGTGAGTATACACAACACGTATACTCAATGAGGGCGAGACAGATATCGAATTGGAGAGAAAGAAAGTCGTGCAATGCAAATAAGACAGTTAAGCAATATAACTGATAAATAAGCAATCAAGACAAACAATCAATACAATAAGCAATTACTGAAAGCATTAACACAACCATTCAAAGCTATACCACACTCTGAAGGCTATGGTTCACTCATACGAGCAATGTACCATTTCACGAGCGATACATCAATCTCGAGCTTGATGTTGACAACGATGACAATAAGCGCGCATCCACCTTATAACACCAGTTTGGAATACCCCGGGAGTAACCATCAATCTACGACCCAAATTTCCCTGGGAGGCAACCCAAGCGAGAAAAGAGAATAGCAGCAGAGCTAGAGCAACCAACACTAGCAACCCGAGGCTACCCAGAGAGACCCATCACTCACGCGCGAGATACTATGCAATGCAAGACTCGATACAAGGAAATAAACGAGCGATAGCAAAACAATACAAACTAGTGACAACAAATGAGATAACAAGCAATCACAATCAATACTAACATTCAACTAACTTTTCAAGCATAACAAGCAATAATAAGCAATAATAACACCAATTAAACAAGTATATCAAACAACCCTAAGCATTCTATAGGCATAATATCAACATAACAAGCAAAATCACAAATCGGCCCCAACTATCAAAACACTACCATTTCCAAACGAGCCACGAGTTCTGGAAACCGACTTCTCCAATCCTCCTAGGTCATCATAAGGCACGTCTAAAGACCCCGAAACCCTACTTTACCCTAGAATTCGCACAAAGCCCCGATTTTTTCCTTTGCTCGTTTGAACTACAACTATACCAACCAAACACCCAACCAATGCCATAATCGCACCAAAAGTGCTTCCATGGCCTTCCGAAACAATGCCAATACGCAAAACGAGAAAACGCCAAACACGACCTAAACGACCCCGACTTTCACTAAGCCATTTTCCTCCGTTTTTCCATTACACATTCCAATTAAACCACACATTTAGGCATTCTAGCACATCTAGCATCTTTCTACATCAACAGAATGCGTAACGGAGCAACTTCATCGAAACAGGGGTTTACTATTCATTATACAATTTATATTTCAATTTCCATTTTCAACCGTAGAAAATGTTAAAAAGCTATAAATACATGTTCTATAATCAACAAGGAACATTCTTTAAGCCTCAAAATGATTTAAATAATAATATACGGATAAATCCCAAAAATCAAAGTTAATACACAAAATATTCAAATGCATAAATAACGATGAAACCCTCACCTTAGACACTCCTAAACGCAAAGAAAACCTCCTAGGATGCCTCGGAAACCACCCCGCACAAGCTCCCGCGAAGAAATGAAGATTTGATATTGAATTGTTTTTTTTTCCTCTTTTCTTGGTTCGGCCCTTTCTTGATGTTTTTCCAGCTTTTTTTCTTTATTTTCCTTGTTTATTTAAGCTTATAAAAGATGATACTAGTCAACAAGTCAAGCCCTTGGTCAAAGCACTTAAAATTTGGTCAAATAAGCTTGTTTCATGCATTTTTAAGCTAAAACAACTATGGAAATATTAATTCTAGCTAGCAACAATTAAAATATAAAATTTAAGTCATCTAAATACTAGTTTCACTATTTGTTGAGGACTAGAAACCGTTCTCTACCTATCGCTCTCGATATGCTATGCACTTTGCATCAACAAAGAAGTGACAATTAAATCTCAAATAATCTAAGAAATATATCATTTTTGGAAAGCATCATAGTTTAAAATTTACTCCGGCTCGGAGTTACTTTTCATTTAATTGAAATCCGAGCATTTAAGTGCAAGAAAACTAAAACCGATTGACATAAATATGAAAGGTAGGTGATATTCCGTTAAAATAATTAACTCAAGTGTTATTTTAATTACTTCCAAAAGAAATATGAAAATAAAGCTACAATTAAATGTTTAACCAAAAATAAACACATAATTCAATGCTAACATTTAAGATAACACTTAATTAAATGTAATTAAATGTTATTAAATACATGTCGGGTTCAGGTTATCACAATGCCCCACGCCAAGTCCACGGGGAGGACGGGGTACATCACTACAAGGTATTGTCTGCTTTGGACTCGCCCGCATGGGAACGAGGCACCTCACGGCTTTGTTCTTTCGAGGATCTCTCCTCAAAAGATGCCTTGGTAGATAGAAGGAACTTTGCCCTTATATCCAGCTGTATCACTTCTTGTTTTCTCGATGTGGGAGATTTTACACTTCATCCCCCTTAAGGAGCCCGCGTCGCGGCACAACCCATGTTCATACGTGGAGGCTCTGATACCATTTGTAATGCCCCACGCCGAGTCCACGGGGGGGACGGGGTACATCACTACCAAGGTATTGTCCGCTTTGGACTCGCCGGCATGGGAACGAGGCACCTCACGGCTTTGTTCCTTCGAGGATCTCTCCTCAAAAGATGCCTTGGCAGATAGAAGGAATTTTGCCCTTATATCCAGCTGTATCACTTCCTGATTTCTCGATGTGGGAGATTTTACACTCCACCCCCCTTAAGGAGCCCGCGCCTACACGGGCAACGGCACAACCCACGTTCGCACGTGGAGGCTCTGATACCATTTGTAATGCCCCACGCCGAGTCCACGGGGGGACGGGGTACATCACTACCAAGGTATTGTTCGCTTTGAACTCGCCCGCATGGGAACGAGGCACCTCACGGCTTTGTTCCTTCGAGGATCTCTCCTTAAAAGATGCCTTGGCGGATATAAGGAACTTTGCCCTTATATCCAGCTATACCACTTCCTGATTCTCGACGTGGGAGATTTTACACTCCACCCCCCTTAAGGAGCCCGCGCCCACGCGGGCAACGGCACAACCTATGCTTGCACGTGGAGGCTCTGATACCATTTGTAATGCCCCACGCCGAATCCATTGGGGGGACGGGGTACATCACTACCAAGTTATTGTCCACTTTGGACTCGCCCGCATGGGAACGAGGCACCTCACGACTTTGTTCCTTCAAGGATCTCTCCTCAAAAGACGCTTTGGCAGATAGAAGGAACTTTGCCCTTATATCCAGCTATATCACTTCCTGATTTCTCGATGTGGGAGTTTTTACAACCGTCGTACGCAATTAGCGACGAACGTTGATTTCGGGCAAAGAGTGGCCAAGGACCCCATATCGTCATGGTATGCCACATCTGAGAGATCGAGCGATACCCCACGGGCCACGTGTACCGTACTTGTTGGAGTGAGCAGCGTGGAATACGAGACGTGCTTAGAGATTTATCCCACGTCGTCCACGGAGGCAGACGCAAGGTAAAAGATGGACGATGTGACTTTAGACTGCCTTCTTTGTAGGTACGCAACACAGGAAACCAACCGATAGACCGAGGCAATGTAAGCACTCGGCCCGCGAATGAAGAGGCAAGTAGGGACGGATGTCGCTGCTTAAGCAGGGATCCAACCGACCCATACAAGCTGACCACCACTCATGCGCTATCACGTTCGCTATGCCCAGACCACCAAGCCAGTAACCGCCCTACTGTCTAGGCGAACGAAGCCCTTCAACCAGACGGAACCGGCGAGATGGCCCGAGAATACACTGCTAGGCACGAAGAATTTATGAGGAACAAGGGACGGGAACGGCACGAGGTGCATGACCAGGCCGCACGTCGCAAGCTTAGGAGCCTACTTCGTGGTACCCGACCAAGCACCGAGTGCATGCACTTGAGGTACCAACTGGAAGTGGACTTCGAGCCACCGCGGTACTTGGATCGCCACGACACTAGACCACGTCCGTTGCATTATGACTCAACGAGGACCATAGCGTCGTGTGCTAGACAATTCGCGCATCGCGCGGGCCTATAGGAACACATCGTCGGATGGCTTCGAGGCAGCATGGTGCTTGGATTGCCACGACATTGAAGCTCTAGCAATTGTCTCATCGTAACACTCACGTTGTCACTTAATGAAATCCAAGGCCGTGTGCTAGGCGATTCGCGCATCGCGCATGCCCCTACCGTTCCCTTGTATGCACCCGTATGCATAGAACGGGACAAGCAAACTACCTTCTTACCCATGTGGTGCTTGGATTGCCACGACACTAGACCACGTCCGTCGCATTACGACTTAGCGAGGACCATGGCGTTGTGTGCTAAGCGATTCGTACATCGCATAGGCCTGTGGGAACATACCGTCGGACGGCTTCGAGGCAGCACAGTGCTTGGATCGCCACGACATTGAAGCTCTAGCCATCGTCTCATCGCAATGCTCGCATCGTTGCTTAACGAAAGCCAAGGCTGTGTGCTAGGCGATTCGCGCATCGCACGATCCCTTACTATCCACTTATATGCATCCACATGCATGGAACAGGACAAGCAAACTTTTTGCCCATGCGGTGCTTGGATCGCAACGACACAAGACCATGTTCATTGTATTATGACTCAGCGAGGACCATGGCGTCGTGTGCTAGGTGATTCACGCATCGCGTAGGCCCATGGGAACACACCGTGGGACGACTTCGAGGCAACACGGTGCTTGGATTGCCACGACATTGAAGCTCTAGCCATCGTCTTATTGCAACGCTCGCGTCATCACTTAATGAAAGCCAAGGCCGTGTATAGGCGATTTGTGCATTGCGCATGCCCTACCGTCCCCCTGTATGCACCCTCATGCACGGAACGGGACAAGCAAACTTTTTGCCCAAGCGGTGCTTGGATCGCTACGACACTAGAGCACGTCCGTCGCATTATGAGTCAGCGAGGACCATGGCGTCGTGTGCTAGGCGATTCGCGTATTGTGCAGGCCCATGAGAACACACCGTGGGACAGCTTCGAGGCAGCACGGTGCTTGGATCGCCACAACATTGAAGCTCTAGCCATCATCTCATCGCAACGCTCGCGTCGTCACTTAACGAAAGCCAAGGTCGTGTGCTAGGCAATTCACGCATCGCGTAGTCTCCCACTGTCCCCCTATATGAACCCACATGCACGGAACGGGACAAGCAAACTACATTCCTACCCACGCAGTGCTTGAATCACCAAGACATTACACCACGTCCGTCGCATTACGACTCAGCGAGGACTATAGCATCGTGTGCTAGACGATTCGAGCATCACACAGGCACGTCGGAACCCACAAGGGGACAGCTTCAAGGCCGCATGGTGCTTGGATCTCCACGACATTGAAGCCAACAATCGTCTCATCTCAACCCTCGTGTCGTTGCTTAATGAAAGCCAATGCCACGTGTACTAGGCGATTCGTACATCACGCTTGCCCGCACCGTTCTCCAAGAGCCACCCAAGCCCACGTGGTGCTTGGATCGCCATGACACTAGACCATGGCAGCGGTCATCTAATCAGCAACAGCCATGGCTCGTGTGCTAGGGGATTCGCTCATCGCGGAGGCCCAATGATACGTCGGGGGACGGGAATGTCCCCCAACGTGTACCTAGTCGGCGGCACGGGGATAGCTAGTTTTGTGCTTGGGCAACCATTTGCCCCCTCATTAGCCATCCCAATGACGTCGACGGTAGTGCGGCACTAAGATAGATAATGAGGGCCTAGGGAAGCCACCACGTTCCTCATTAGCCATCCTGGTGCTGCGCCGAGGGACATGCCGGGGGATACAGGGCAAGGGTGGCATGGCCCCAACGCACGGGTATGCAATGCAATACCTCGGCGTGATTCACTCGGTAGGCATTCCCGCCAACAATATAGCCCACGATATAGCCCACAATATTCCACGAAGTGCTCACAACGTCCCTTACATGGACCTCGACTAGGGGGCTTGACACCACATACCCCCTTATTGTACATTTAGATGCAAAAACCGAAGTGACAACAGTAGCGTACATTTTACCCCAGATTTATAATGGGTGTTTTACACTATAAAAGGCCCCATTTGACATGATCTTCGTATCCAACTTGCTCCTTATTGATAACATATGATATCCAAATGCTTCAAGATTATTTTTTTTGACAAAATATTTTTTAAAATTTAATAATTGCGAAAAATAGGGAAAAATCAGAAAAATAGTAAAAAATTCAGAAAAATTTATATTAATTCATACATTAATTTTTTAAATGATATTCAAAAATATTTTTTTCGAAAAATTAATTTGTAATATTTAAAATTATAAAAAATAGGGAAAAATTAGAAAAAATACTAGAAAATTTAGGAAAATTTATATTAATTCATAAATTAATTTGTTTACATGATATTTGGCATTAAAATTTTTTTTGGATAGATTAGGAACCCGATTAATCTCTTTCGCCTCACAAATGTTACGAACTGTTTGTCGGACAAGGCAAAGGTTAAGACTACTTCATAGATTCGGAAACCACTTGTAAAAGTATATCAATGTCCATATTTGTATCATAATACCGTCTGCATGCCCAATACCCTCGAATGCTTAACATTTCCCGTTGTGCCCAACGTCCCCTAGTAGTGCCAAAGCCGTCCCCCAACATCTCCCATCGTGCGGCATGGGCGCCCCATGCACGCACCTTTATGCGGCATGGGTGACCCATGCTCGCACCTTCGTGCTGCATGCGGGCCACATGCGCTCACCATCGTATGGCATGTGCATTTGATGCGCGCACCATCGTGCTGCATGTGCGCACCTTCGTGCGGCATGGGTGCCCCATGCGCGCACCATCGTGCGGCATATGCGCCCAATGCTCGCATCTTCGTGCGGCATGCAAGCCACGTGCGCACACCATCGTGCGGCACGGGCTCAGCATGAGCGCACCTTCATGCGGCATGTGGGCAGCATGAGTGCACCTTATTGCCGCATGCGTTCACCTTAGTGCTACATGCGTGCACCTTCGTGCCGCATGCGTGCACCTTCGTGCTGCATGCTTGCCCCATGCGCGCACCTTCGTGGGGCATGGGCGCCCCATGCGCACACCTTCGTGAGGCATGCGTGCCACATGTGCGCACTATCATGCGTCACATTCGTGCGGCATGGGTTCCCCATGCGCGCGTCCCACATGGCCCAACTGCTTGGCCTATCGTGCCCCATGCACGACCCACTGCATTTCAACTGCTTGCAAAGCCATGCCCTAAT
>CM075782.1:55017350-55032350 GCA_037974665.1 Ehretia macrophylla
ATGATCTTTCTGCAGGTTCACATGGAAAATCTTGTTACGACTTCTCCTTCCTCTAAATGATAAGGTTCAGTGGACTTCTTGCGACATCGTGGGTAGCGAACCGCCCACGTTGCCGCGATCCGAATACTTCACCAGATCATTCAATCGGTATGAGCGTTTGGCGATATGTACAAAGGGTCGGGACATAGTCAACGAGAACTGATGACTCGCGCTTAATAGGAATTCCTCGTTCAAGACTAACAATTGCAATGATCTATCCCTATCATGATGAAATTTCAAAGATTACCTGGGTCTGTCAGCCAAGGCTATAGACTCGTTGAATACATCAGTGTTGTCACACCTCGATCGCGACCCATCGCTAGGTTAAGGCTGATACATAACGTGTCAATGTTTAAACCCTGCAAGATTTGATAGTAGTAACCTAAACAATTATAATATTCTCCAAGAAATTTCCAAATAGACTTCCAAAATTCTCTTTGAAAACATCGGCCTTACTGAATTACAACAATTCGTGAAATATTCACAAGACCACAAATTCCCTTGTTCAACATAACAACTAACTAAGAATCAAGTTTCTGGGTTCGAAAGAATAATCACCAACTTAAAGTTATATTATCCAACACTGACATTATACAAACTTCATCACTGATAATTAAGATTACAATTATAACCCATCAATTTACATAATGCTTATCACCGACTAATTATACATAGGATCTAGATTCTCTAATGTACATCAAGTATCTCATGTACTTATAGAACATTCAATCAAGAAGTCTTTCACGAATGCTATCCTTTTCCTCCAACTTGTAAAGTTAACTCAACTAGCCTTACCTGTAATTGTCATGAAAGAGGGGTGAGCTAGATCCTCGCGTATAGCTCAGTGAGGAGAAAAACAAAGAAAGGTTTTCACAAAGGTTTTATCATTTCAAAATCCATTTTGAAAACTTTGACATGCGTAATTGCATATAACCCACAAGTATTAATACCTGATCCTGTACATAATCAATATGGACATTTGGTAGAGCATGAATTAAGATAACAAGTATAACATGTTAACAGTATCCAACTCTACTCTCCGAGGACCTCGAAGGACCAAGCGAGAGTAAGAAAACACATATCAAAGCATATATCCTAAACGTGATCAAGAGGTAGATACAAGATAAGGAAGGTGGCTTATACGGATTCAAGAGGTGTCTCCCACTATCATAGCCGTGTGCACCGAAAGGTGTCTCCCACTATCACTACCGTGTGCACTTTGTTCCATATAGCCCCTTATTCCTTTACCATAGTCATATAGGAACCATTAGGGTAGGGAGGTGTCTACCACTATTACAGCCGTGTGCACGACAAAAGGTGTCTACCACTATCACTGCTGTGTGCACCTTTAATCCCTTCCCTTAACAAATAAGAGGTTACAACCAAGTCGCCCATACAATTCATATATATGTAGCATTCACAATATTGCCATGGAAGAGTTTAGATTGACAAGTACAAAGTGAACTTAAGACTTACAAGCAGGACTTTCATATGCACATTTAAAGTGTTCAAGTTCAAGGCCAAGAATCAAGTTCATATTTGTTTGATGTAATTGATTAGTTCATGATCAAGTATAATTTTCCATGTCACACAACCACATACCTTCATATACCTCATTCATGTCACAATTAACCTCCTTTTATAACCATGAAACAAGTTGGTACCAATGCTACAAGGGTACATCAAGAAATCAAACAACGTTAATACTCCCGCATTAGCCCAACTTAGGAGATAAATTTACCTACATTCCCAAACTCCTATTAATCTAATTTTTGTCTAGAATCTAAGCTTATCGAGTTTAGATAACTCTAGAATCAAACGAAACTCAATTCGAAGTTGAAACGAATGAGATATGGCCTCCGCAAGTTCACTGCGCAGAGTTGCCAAACATCCGGGCGTTGGAGCCTTTATTCGGGCGCCCGGAAAAAGAAAGTAATGCTCGGATCAGAGCTTTCTGCCAGGCGTTGTGGCCTCCATCCGGGTGACCGGATAGGGGCTGTAACACCTAGATAGCTGGATGGGAAAGCCCCAATTTCTCCAATAATTACCCAAACAACCTCCCATCCTCTTACCAATACACAAGCAAGTTCTAAATGGCTATTAGGCATCATACAAGAGCTCAAACTCAACCAAAACCACCACACATCAACAGTCAACAAACACCCAAAATAAAATTCAAAACCCTAGATCTACAACACAATATCCTCAATCTTATCATTCAAGCTCCTGTACGCAATTTATAGCAAGATTACTACACATATATCATCACATTCATGCTCAATGTAGCCTTGAAAACCTTTAAGAAAACAACCCTCACTTTTGATCTTGACATAGAAAGCAAGAGGAGCAAGATAGTGGCTGAAATTAGCTAGCAAATGCAAAGGAAATGGCTTAGAATTCTTCTTCATCTTCTTCTTCTCCTTCCTTCTTCTCTTTTCTCTTTTTCTTCTCTCTTCTCCTGATCTCTGCGTGTGGGGTGTGTGTGTGTGCTGAACGTGTATTTGTATGTGTTGTGTGTGTGTTTTGTTAGATTTAATTTAGGTAGGAAATATCTTATCCCTAATGACTAAGTTGCCCCTCTAACTAATTGCTTATTTACTAGCATGCCATGTAGTTCTAATTTAATTATTTAGTTAGCTAACATAGTGTAGTGTAATTTATTTATCGTCTACGAAATCTAAACCACCAAAGTGCACGTTAAACAATGCAAATACACGTAAAATGATGCAAACGTACATTAAACGATATAAATGCATTTCCAATAGTATGAATGCATAGTATTACCATGTAGTTCCAATTTTAATTATTTTGGTTAGTTAATTTAATTTAGTAAAATTTAATTATTATCTACAACCTCTAAGGTTCTCGAATGCATGCTATTGCACTCATTTACACGTTAAATGAGATAGATGTACGTAAACCAAAGTAAATGCACATTAATTTATATAAATGCACATTAAATGATGCAAAAATATATGAAATGTTATAAAATGCAGATGAGCCTCATGCGGGGTTTCACATCCTTCCCCCCTTAACAGAATTACACCTTCGCAATTCCTCATCTGACAATTCCTCGGTAAGCTGCAACGACTCTGATTAAAGTACATAAAAGAGATCACTGGTGAAGTATGAAGATACCCAATTAAGAACTCCGTATAGATATTGGCGATCAAGAAGTCCCGCTGCAATATTGCATAGCACATAGAATACCGAATATAGATACCAAATGAAGACCCCGAATGAGAATACTGAATACCGAATACCGGATGCCGAAAGAAAATACCAATGAAGAATACCGAATATTAGATAAGAATTCCCAGAATAAGAGCACTAACCAAAGATACTGAATAGAAGTCCTGAATATGAATACTATCAAGAATACCAAGAGAGAATACCCATGAAAAATCCCAAAATAAAATTCGAATGACAAATAAGAAGACCAAGTGAAGTCATCAAATAGAAATATCAGCAAATGAAAATCTACCTTCAACTGTAGCTGCTGCCCCTGGAAGTTCCCCTTGATCAATAGCATCAACTTGAGCTTCAACTTTTTGTCCTAAGGCATTCCTGGCGAGTCGAGACCGTATTCCCACCTTCTGCATCCTCAAGCAGTCTTTGTATAGGTGTTGATCACTCCTACACCTTACACACTTGCCTGTCTTCCTCCAACATTGGTTCTTAGTGTGCCCCCTCTTGTTGCAACAAGCACAAACAATTTTTTGAGAGATGGTTGCATTACTTGATAACCCTCGAGTTGTCTTAGTAGTGAATGCACTAAGTTGAGATCCAGTAGTAGCGGGTGGCCATTGATTCTGAGTCGGATAGGGTTCTTGTGGTGTCGGAGATAAAAACGACCTTTTATTGCCTTGACTTGGCCCACTTCGGGTTTCAAGTTGCCTCTTCTCAACGCGGGATGCCGAGTCCAGCATATCACTATATGATGTAAAGTGATGTGAAGCTATGAAATCTTGAATCTCAGGCCTTAATCCTCGAACAAATTGCTCCATTCTCCTATTTTTCGTCTGGACTAACTCAGAGAGGTAATGAGAGAGCCTGTTAAAACGAGCTTCATATTGAACCACAGTCATCTCATCTTGCTTCAAAGTAAGAAACTCTTCTTCTTTCCTCTCTTGGGCTACTTCTTTAATGTAATTCTCCTTGAAGGATTTAACGAAGTTAGCCCAAGTGACGGGTGTGCCATCCCGCTCCCAACGAAGCTTTTCTGTTCTCCACCATTGTTCCGCATCTTCTTCTAACAAGAATACTGTGAAAACCACCTTTCTTTCATCATGGTAGTTAAGAGCAGCATATATCTTTTCAACTTTTGCCAACCAAGCTTCAGCCTTTTCATCATCGAGTTCACCTAGAAACTTGGGAGGTCCATAGCTTAAGAAATCCTTTAATGTGCCATCACCGGTTCCCATACCTACTCCGGTTACTTGATTTTCTAAAATTCGGCTCATTCTATCCACAGCAGTTACCAGCAGATTGAATATCTCTCTTCCAGACCCATCTCGATCAACATTCTCTGCCTTTTGAATCCCAGTGCTACTGCAAGTATTAGGCCCTCCCATCTGTAGGATCGATGTAGGATGCCCCTTATAGTTATATGATATATATATATATGCATAGTATGACAAAGGAATACGTGCTCTATCAATGCTCCTAGCATGTATATGTTATGACTATCCCTAACATGCAAGTTTACATTTAACGCGAAGTATCCATAGCACGGTAAGTATATATGATTTTGATTCATACAACACATTAAGCACGGAGGTTCACTTATAACACATAGGCACATTAGCAAATTACATGTAACATATGAGCACATACATTCACATAGGTTCTAAGTAAGAAAACTGAATCACAAATTCAAACCTTATGGTTTATCCTTATGATACCACATCACCTTAATTCATAATCCAAGACAATTCTTATGTACCATATGACACTATGGCTAAAGTCTTACTCAAGGATCTTCAATCTTCAACTCGATCCTTTGACTAAGATAACCTCGAACAACCATAACCTCCAACTTTCGTTAAAGCCATCTTTTCACCCTACATACCCATATCATCTTAATCAATTTCACCTTGAGGCTTCTACCCACTGACCAGGGGTTCCAAACCCAGTTTGCGCCTAGCTAATGAGCTAAGCTCTGATACTATTCTAGGTGTCACGCCCCAATCCTGACCCATCGCTAGGTTAAGGCCGAGACATGACGTGTCAATGTTTAAACCCTACAAGATTTGATAGTAGTAACCTGAACAGTTATAATATTCTCCAAGAAATTTCCAAATAGACTTCCAAAATTCTCTTTGAAAACATCGGCCTTACTGAATTACAACAATTCGTGAAATATTCACAAGACCTCGAATTCCCTTGTTCAACATAACAACTAACTAAGAATCAAGTTTCTGGGTCTCAAAAGAATAATCACCAACTTAAAGTTATATTATCCAACACTGACATTATACAAACTTCATCACTGATAATTAAGATTACAATTATAACCCATCAATTTACATAATGCTTATCACCGACTAACTATACATAGGATCTAGATTCTCTAATGTACATCAAGTATCTCAGGTACTTATAGAACATTCAATCAAGAAGTCTTTCATGAATGCTATCATTTTCTTCCAACTTGTAAAGTTAACTCAACCAGCCTTACTTGTAATTGTCATGAAAGAGGGGTGAGCTAGATCCTCGCGTATAGCTAAGTGAGGAAAAAAACAAGGAAAGGTTTTCACAAAGGTTTTATCATTTCAAAATCCATTTTGAAAACTTTGACATGCGTAATTGCATATAACCCACAAGTATTAATACCTGATCCTGTACATAATCAATATGGACATTTGGTAGAGCATGAATTAAGATAACAAGTATAATATGTTAACAGTATCCAACTCTACTCTCCGAGGACCTCGAGGGACCAAGCGAGAGTAGGAAAACACATATCAAAGCATATATCCTAAACGTGATCTAGAGGTAGATACAAGATAAGGAAGGTGGCTTATACGGATTCAAGAGATGTCTCCTACTATCATAGCTGTGTGCACCGAAAGGTGTCTCCCACTATCACTACCGTGTGCACTTTGCTCCATATAGCCCCTTATTCCTTTACCATAGTCATATAGGAACCATTAGGATAGGGAGGTGTCTGCCACTATCACAGTCGTGTGCACCATTTAAAGTGTTCAAGTTCAAGGCCAAGAATCAAGTTCATAGTTGTTCGATGTAATTGATTAGTTCATGATCCAGTATAATTTTCCATGTCACACAACCACATACCTTCATATGCCTCATTCATGTCACAATTAACCTCTTTTTATAACCATGAAACAAGTTGGTACCAATGCTACAAGGGTACATCAAGAAATCAAACAACCTCAATACTCCCGCATTAGCCCAACTTAAGAGATAAATTTATCTACATTCCCAAACTCCTATTAATCTAATTTTTGTCTAGAATCGAATCTTATCGAATTTAGATAACTCTAGAATCAAACGAAACTCAATTCGGAGTTGAAACGAATGAGATATGGCCTCCGCCAGTTCACTGCGCAGAGCTGCCAAACATCCGGGAGTTGGAGCCTTTATCCGAGCGCCCGGAAAAAGTAAGTAACGCCCGGATCAGAGCTTTCTGCCAGGCATTGTGGCCTTTATCCGGGCGACCGAATAGGGGCTTTAACGCCTGGATAACCGGATGGGAAAGTCCCAATTTCTCCAATAATCACCCAAACAACCTCCCATTCTCTTACCAATACACAAGCAAGTTCTAAATGTCTATTAGCATCATATAAGAGCTCAAACTCAACCAAAACCACCCCACATCAACAATCAACAAACGCCCAAAATCAAATTCAAAACCCTAGCTCTACAACATAATATTCTCAATCTTATCATTCAACCTCCTGTATGCAATTCATAGCAAGATTACTACACATATATCATCACATTCATGCTCAATGTAGCCTTGAAAACTTTTAAGAAAACTACCCTCACCTTTGATCTTGACATAGAAAGCAAGAGGAGCAAGATAATGGTTGAAATTAGCTAGCAAATGCAAAGGAAATGGCTTAGAATTCTTCTTCCTCTTCTTCTTCTCCTTCCCTTTCTCTTTTCTCTCTTTTTTCTCTTTTCTCCTGATCTCTGCGTGTGGTGTGTGTGTGTGTGTTGAACGTGTATTGTGTGTGTTGTGTATGTGTTTTGTTAGATTTAATTTAGGTAGGAAATATCTTATCCCTAATGACTAAGTTGCCTCTCTAATTAATTGCTTATTTACTAGCATGCCATGTAGTGCTAATTTAATTATTTAGTTAGCTAACATAGTGTAGTGTAATTTATTTATCGTCTATGAAATTTAAACCACCCAAGTGCACGTTAAATAATGCAACTACACGTAAAATGATGCAAACGTACATTAAACGATATAAATGCATTTCCAATAGTGTGAATGCATAGTATTACCATGTAGTTCCAATTTTAATTATTTTGGTTAGTTAATTTAATTTAGTAAAATTTAATTATCATCTACAACCTCTATGGTTCTCGAATGCATGCTATTGCACTCATTTACACGTTAAACGAGATAGATGTACATATACCAAGGTAAATGCACATTAATTTATATAAATGCACATTAAAAGATGCAAAAATATATGAAATGTTATAAATTGTAGATGAGCCTCATGCGGGTTTCACAAGTGTAGCGCGCGTGCGTCCCAGAACATCTAAGGGCATCACAAACCTGTTATTGCCTCAAACTTCCATGGCCTAAAAGGCCGTAGTCCCTCTAAGAAGCTAGCTGCAGAGGGATACCTTCGCATAGCTAGTTATTAGGCTGAGGTCTCGTTCGTTAACGGAATTTACCAGACAAATCGTTCCACCAACTAAGAATGGCCATGCACCACCACCCATAGAATCAAGAAAGAGCTCTCAGTCTGTCAATCCTTACTATGTCTGGACTTGGTAAGTGTCCACGTGTTGAGTCAAATTAAGCAGTAGGCTTTACTCCTGGTGGTGCCCTTCCGTCAATTCCTTTAAGTTTCAGCCTTGCGACCATACTCCCCCCGGAACCCAAAAACTTTGATTTCTCATAAGGTGCCGGCGGAGTCCTAAAAGCAACATGCGCCGATCCCTGGTCGGCATCGTTTATGGTTGAGACTAGGACGGTATGTGATCGTCTTCGAACCCTTCATTTTCGTTCTTGATTAATGAAAACATCCTTGGCAAATGCTTTCGTAGTTGTTTGTTTTTCATAAATCCAAGAATTTTACCTCTGACTATGAAATACGAATGCCTCCGACTGTCCCTGTTAATCATTACTCCGATCGCAAAGGCCAACTCAATAGGATCAAAATCCTATAATGTTATCCCATGCTAATGTATACAGAGCGTAGGCTTGCTTTGAGCACTCTAATTTCAAAGTAACAGCGCCGGAGGCATGACCCGGCCAGTTAAAGCTAGAAGCGCATCACCGGCAGAAGGGACGAGACGACCGGTGCACACCTGAGGCAGAGCGGCCGACCCATCCCAAAGTCCAACTACGAGGTTTTTAACTGCAACAACTTAAATATACGCTATTGGAGCTGGAATTACCGCGGCTGCTAGCACTAGACTTGCCCTCCAATGGATCCTTGTTAAGGGATTTAAATTGTACTCATTCCAATTACCAGACTCTTTGAGCCCGGTATTGTTATTTATTGTCACTACCTTCCTGTGTCAGGATTGGGTAATTTGCGCGCATGCTGCCTTCCTTAGATGTGGTATCCATTTCTTAGGCTCCCTCTCCGGAATCGAACCCTAATTCTCCGTCACCCGTCACCACCATGGTAGGCTACTATCCTACCATGGAAAGTTGATAGGGCAGAAATTTGAATGATGCATCGCCGGCACGAGGGCCGTACCATCCGTCTAGTTATCATGAATCATCGTAGCAACAGGCAGAGCCCGTGTCGACCTTTTATCTAATAAATGCATCCCTTCCAGAAGTCGGGGTTTGTTGCACATATTAGCTGTAGAATTACTACGATTATCCGAGTAGTAGATACCATCAAACAAACTATAACTGATTTAATGAGCCATTCGTAGTTTCACAGTCTGAATTAGTTCATACTTACACATGCATGGCTTAATCTTTGAGACAAGCATATGACTACTTGCAGGATCAACTAGGTAGTATTTCTCACCGACGCCACTGTCGCACGAGGCACGTCATCCCCTAAGGGTCGATGGCTCGAGACGAGCACACGATCGTCGTACGCAATTAGCGACGAACGCTGATTTTGGGTAAAGAAAGGCCAAGGACCCCATACCGTCATGGTGTGCTGCATCCGAGAGATCGAGCGACACCCTACGAGCCACGTGTGATACACTAGTTGGAGTGAGCAACGTAGAACACGGGACGTGTTTAGGGATTCATCCCACGTCGTCCACGGAGGCAGACGTAAGGAAAAAGTTGGACGATGTGACTTTAGACTACCTTCTTTGTAGGTACGCAACACAGGAAATCGACCGACCGACAGTGGCAACGTAAGCAGTCAGCCTACGAATGAAGAGGCAAGCAGGGGCGGACGTCACTGCTCATGTAGGGATCCAACTGACCCATACAAACTGACCACCACTCACGCGCTATCACGTTCGCTATGCCCAAACTACCAAGCCGGTAATCGCCCTACCGTCTAGGCCATCGAAACCCTTCAGGCAGACGGAACTGGCGAGATGGCCCGAGAATGCACTGCTAGGCACGAAGAATTTATGAGGGACAAGGACGGGAACGGCACGAGGTGCATGACCCGGCCACACGTCGCAAGCTTAGTTGCTTACTTCATGGAGCTCGACCAAGCACTGAGTGCATGCACTTGAGGTACCAACCGGAAGCGGACTTCGAGCCCCTGCGGTACTTGGATCGCCATGACACTAGACCATGTCCGTCACATTATGACTCAGCGAGGACCATGGCGTTGTGTGCTAGGCGATTCATGCATCGCGTAGGCCCATAGGAACACACCGTCAGACGGCTTCGAGGCAGCACGATGCTTGGATCGCCACGACATTGAAGCTCTAGCTATCGTCTCATCGTAACGCTCGTGTCGTCACTTAACGAAAGCCAAGGCCATGTGCTAGGTGATTCGCGCATCGCGTATGCCCCTACCGTCCCCCTGTATGCACCCGTATGCACGGAACGGGACAAGCAAACTACCTTCCTACCCACGCGGTGCTTGGATCGCCACAACACTAGACCACGTCCGTCGAATTACAACTCAGCGAGGACCATGTCATCGTGTGCTAAGCGATTCGCGCATCGCGTAGGCCCGTGAGAATACACCGTCGGACGACTTCGAGGCAGCACGGTGCTTGGATCGCCACGACATTGAAGCTGTAGCCATCGTCTTATCGCAACGCTCGCGTCGTCACTTAACGAAAGTCAAGGCTGTGTGCTAGGCGATTCGTGCATTGCGTAGTCTCCCACCGTCCCCCTATATGCACCCACTTGCACAGAACGGGACAAGCAAACTACCTTCCTACCCACGCGGTGCTTGGATCACCACGACACTAGACCACATGTGACACCCGAGATTTAGCCATGCATTTAATTACTGTTGCATCCTTTGGTTGCGCATCTCTTTCTATGCCTTATTAACTGTCTTCTTAGGTTACTATTCACTCCATTTTTAAACTGCATTTTATTACTCGATTAACATTTTTATTAAATCATATTAATTATTAAAGTAGTGAGAAAAATATGCAATCGAGCTAGAGGCGATAGGAGAGCTCATTTAGAAAATGTTTTTAGTGGTTGAATGAATAGTGTTACGTAACTAACTTAGAGTTTTAATTAACTAGCGCATATGTTTCACTTTAGACTCGTTTTAAGCTTACTACGCGCATTATGATTGACCACTTGAACACCCAAACTTGACCCCACCTCAAGGCCTACTTATTAAAACATGACACAAGCACATTTTAGCACAAAAACACAAAAATTTCAGCAGTGAACAGTGCCTGGAACCCGACAGCCCTCCTCTTGCCTTTGGGTGAGTTTTTCATCTTCAATCCTTCATTTCAAGCCACTCCAAGCCTTGAGCAACTAGTGTAGGGTGTTTGCAAGCTTCCTAGGTGCTCCTACGCGCATTGGTGAGGGATTTCATGACCTATTTTTGCATTTTTAAATAGTTGCTCTTTTTTTGATTTGTTGAAAATGTGTTCAAATGCCATTGTATTAGTTATCTATGCTATTATACCATGTATATGAATGCTAGAGAACATATTTTAGCCATCGTTTCGCAATTTAAACGGTTAGAATCGTTAGTTTGATTTTTAGGGTGAATAGTGACATTTTTCTAGGGTTTTGCGTAATTGCTCGAATTAGCTTGATCCAATGCTTCTAATAGATGCCTTAGGTGCTAGTGAAGGTAACCTAATAGCCCTGTGCACTTGCATTGTCCTTAAATCGCTTAAAATGGAAAATAGCCGACTTTAATTTGGGGCTTTCAGGGTTAATGCGAATCCAGGTGGATTCGGGCTTCAATTCAAGTATCCTTAAGTTACCTAGGTGCTATAGAAGCCTTGATGTCCCTAGTTTGAAGCACGGACAATGTATGTGTAGTTTAAAGCCATAAGAGGGAATTTGGGGCTTTCAGGGTAATCGCGGGCATTTGAATGAGTTAGAGGGTTGAGAGGGTACCTTGAGGGTTAGTTAGAAATTTGGGAGAGTATCCTTTGAAATTGGAATCATTAACCTTGGTTTGGAAGAGAAATAGTTTGAAAAACAAAGGGATTTATGAGCTATTTCGGTTGACTCACACTTCTAAACCCATGGCATAACTTCTTGAGTGTTTATATGTGGTTTCAAGTTGTTTTGAAGCTTTTGGTGTGATTCTATACTTAATTTGCATATGTCTCCTTGTAAAATTGCATATTTGCTTATATAATTGTTCTATTCTAATTGCATCGAGGTCAACCTACTTTGTTGATCCTCCTATGTGTTAATGCTTATATTATTGCTATTAACTTGCCATTGTTAAGTGCATTGCATAGTGGTTGCGCAACCATAGTGTCAGGGGCGGATGTGTTGAATATCGGCTGGGCGGCAGAGGGCTTGCCGGTGGATATCCAAACTTCGTGCCCTAGTCCCTCATTCGCCTGGTCCGGAGATTGCCAGGGGATGTTGGGTCGTAGGCTTATCGGGGTACATTCGGAGTACACCCACTGGAGTGTTTGGGGTTATGCCAGCTTATCGTGATCGTGCTCGTGGTTCGTGGATCGTGAATGAAGACCAGTGAAGATTGGTGTATAGGGGATTGTGTGAAATGTATCCTTTGAAATGTGTGGTTATCTAAGTTATCATTGTTTCTTAAATTGTCTAAGTGATATTGTTGTATAACAGTATTATCTGTTGCATTGCACGCCCCGGGACTATATCCCTCACTGGGCAACAGTGGTTGCTCATACCTCGATATATGTTTCAGGAGACGCTGTAGGTGATCCCCAGCTTGTTGAGTTAGTTGAGGAGGAGGAAGTTCAGATTGATCCCTTACCTTAGTTGATGTGCCTGATAGCTTGAGGTGGTTTAATTCCTTGCTGCTTTGTGGAAGGCTCAACTGTTTATTTTATGTCCTATTTTGTAGCCTAAGGGCTATGTATATGCTTGTTGTATAAGTTGAAGACTAGTTGGTTGTGGTGTAGTTTTGAAAGCCTATGTACTGTAATAACTTATGATCTACTTCTATTCGCTTTGCTTGCTTGGGAGTGAATGGCTTAAAGTAGAAATGTTTGATCTTTCAATTATGTTTAATTGATTTCCTAGAATGTCATGATTATAAAACTATGTTGATAACTAGTTCTCGCATGCTTGTGTGTTTTGGAACTATTGTGTACCTTAAGGCTCGGATGGCCTTAGAACTTTGTTGTTTAATTAAGAAAAGCTTGTATTGTATTGTTGGGACTTTGTTTGAGTGATTACAGGTTTTTAGAATGTCCACGGTACAGGGGAGACTCTGTCCGTGTGTCGGGTCCGGACTTAACCTTTAGCTTGGGGGTTAGGTTGGGGCGTGACATTTAAGTGATATCAGAGCTATAGATTGCATGAAGCCGGGTTAAATTTCTCGGTCTGTGGGTAGAGATTTGTTATGTGACTTTGTGAATGCATGAGTCCTTGATTTTGATTGACCTAAGTGAAATTTGAATTAGGAATGAACATGCTAGCGTGGAAAAAGAATATCAAGAGTCTAGAATGTCAAGTATGATCTAGTGATTTATGTGTACTTCAAGAATGTAGAATATTTATCTGAACTTCTATTTACTTGACTTTATGTGAATCTAATTGGACTTTTCTTTATGTGTTTACTTAAAAACTGCATATATACATATATATACCTATCATAACACTTTGCATTCTAGCTACTCGAGATGGGGCCCCGCTGTCGTTCTGAAAATCTGAATGTTGGTGAAGAACCCGAGGGGGTTATGGGCAAGAAGCTGAGGTGGCCAAAAATGCACCGCAGGTTCAAGAACCGAGCACTGCACAGATCTTGGCCACGATGGCCACTGCTATGAACACTATCGCCCAGTTTGTTACACAACAAGGTCAGCCAGGGGTCGTTGGAGGTAATCAGGCTGCGAGAGCCGGAGGTAGTGGTCCTACCGGAGGGAATCTGTATGATCGGTTTATACATCATGGGGCCTATACTTTCTTTGGGGAGCCGGATGATATGAAGGCTGAGATGTGGCTAAGGAAGTTTGAGAGAGTGGCAGCAATACTCGAGTGCCATGATGACAGGAAGATTACTTATGCCACTTTCCTTCTCGAGGGTGATACTGAAGATTGGTGGCATACCATCAGTGAGAAATGGGAAGCTGAGGGCGTTCATCATTCATGGGCTGACTTTGTCCGAGAATTTCGAGACAAGTATATATCGGTAGTTGCCCACGAGAGGCGTCAAACGGAGTTCATAAACCTGAAACAGGGGAGTATGTCAGTAGATCAATATGAGGCTACTTTTACCCGGCTTTCCCGTTATGCACCAGCTTTGATTCAGTCGAAGGACATGAAGATCTAGAGGTTCATCCTGGGTTTGAGGAGGGATATTATGCTGAACTTGACTTCAAATGATTTTCCTAACTATGCTGCAGTAGTCCGAGCTGCCTCGAGATATGAGAAACGCAAGGCCGATGTGTTAGCCGAGACCAGTCAATCGAGTAAACGGTTTCAGTCTCAGAGTCAAGGGTACTAGGGGTAGGCTATATCAGTTGGGCAGAGTTCACAGCCAAGGCAGACTCAGAGTTATACAGGGCCTACTCAGACTCAGACACGACCAGTTCAGAGTCAGACTCAGAGTTAGTTCCGTCCAGCAGTTTCCCGCTCGCAGCAGGGTAGTTCAGCTACTTCTACTTACAGAGCTCCTTCGGGAGGCACTGTTGCAAGACGTCACCAGCAGTGCAGCTTCTGTCAGCGCCAGGGCCACACTGAGGATGTTTGTTGAAAGAAACATAACAAGTGTACAGGTTGCGGTAGTGATCAGCACAGGGTTAAAGACTGTCAGAAATTTAAGAACCCTAGGGGTCAAACATCAGCTCAGAACTCTCAGACCAGGGCACCAGCTGCAGCACCACCACCACGAGGTCAGGCCTGTGTATTTGCTTTGGATGTTGAGGAGCTTCCGGATACAACCGCTGTGGTAGAAGGTATTTTTCTTCTTAATGATCAATCAGTTAAGGTTTTAATTGATTCCGGGGCTTCACATTCTTTTATTACTCCTACTTGTGCACAAAATGCTAAATTGAAACATGATAAACTGTTGCATGAGATTGTGGTTTATACTCCTATGGGTCCGAAGTTTGTTACTAGATCTATTTGCAGAGCATGTAGTATATTTATTGAGGGTCGTGTTTTTCCTGCTGATTTGATTATCCTACCCTTCAATGACTTTGAAATTATATTGGGGATGG
>CM075782.1:55034850-55042350 GCA_037974665.1 Ehretia macrophylla
CCCATGGGCCATGTGTGCCGCACTTGTTGGAGTGAGCAATGTGGAACATGGGATGTGTTAAGGGATTCGCCCCACGTCATCCATGGAGGCAGACGTAAGGCAAAAGATGGACGATGTGACTTTAGACTGCTTTCTTTGTGGGTACGCAACACAGGAAACCGACCGACCGACCGAGGCAACGTAAGCACTCGGCCCGTGAATGAAGAGGCAAGCAGGGGCGGGCGTCGTTGCTCAAGCAGGGATCCAACCGACCCATACAAGTCGACCACCACTTTCGCGCTATCACGTTCTCTATGCCCAGACCACTAAGCCGGTAACCGCCCCACCGTCTAGGCAAACGAAGCCCTTCAAGCAGACGGAACCGGCGAGATGGCCCGAGAATGCACTGCTAGGCATGAAGAATTTCTGAGGGACAAGCGATAGGAACGACATGAGATATATGACCAGGCCGCACGTCACAAGCTTAGGAGCCTACTTCGTGGTGCCCGACCAAGCACCGAGTGCACACATCGTGCGGCATGGGCGTCCCAGGTTCGCACCAATGTGCGGCATGCGGGCCACATGCGTGCACCATCGTGCAGCATGGGCCCCCGATGCGCGTACCATCGTGCGGCATGGGCGCCCCATGCGCGCACCATCGTTCGGCATGGGCGCCCCATGCGCGCACCTTCTTGTGGCATGCGCGTACCTTCGTGCGGCATGGGCGTCCCATGCGCGTACTATCGTTCGGCATGGGTGCCCCATATGCGCACCTTTGTGCGTCATGGGCGCCCCATGCGTGCACATTCTTGTGGCATGCGCGCACCATCGTGATGCATGGGCGCCCTATGCGATCACCATTGTGCAGCATGGGCTCCCTATACGCGCACCTTCATGCAGCATACGGGCCACATGCGAGAACCATTGTGCGGTATGCGCGCCCCATGTGCGTACTATCGTACGGTATGGGCGCCCTAAGTGCATACCATTGTGCGGCATGCGGGCTAGATGAGCGCACCATCGTGAGGTACGGGCACCCCATGCGTGCACCATCTAGTGGCATGCGCTCACTGTAGTACGGCATAGAATCCCTATACGCGTACCATCGTGCGGCATAGGCACCCCATGCGCCCACCTTCAAGCGGCATGCGGGCCACATGCGAGCACCATCGTGTAGCTTAGGCGCCCCATGAGTGCACCATCGTGCAGCATAGGCATCCCATGAGTGTACCATCATGCGGCATGGGGGCCCCAAGCGAGTACCATTGTGTGGCATGCGAGCCACATGCGCGCACCATCGTGCGGCATTAGCACCCGATGCGCGCACCATCGTGCGGCATGGGCGCCCTATGCGGGCACCTTCGTGCGGCACGGGCCCCCTATGCGCATACCTTCTTGTGGCATGCGTGCACTATCGTGCCGCATGGGCATACCATGAGCGCACTATCGTGCAGCATGGGCGCCTCAATTGAGTACCATTGTGCGGCATGCGGGCCACATACGCGCACCATCGTGCGGCATGGGCGCCCCATGCGCGCACCTTCGTGCGGCATACGGGCCACATGCGAGCACCATCGTGCGGCATGCGCTCCCTATACGAGCATCATCGTACAGTATGGGTGGCCCATCCCCACACTATCGGGTGGCATGGGCACCCTATGAGCATACCTTCGTGCAGCTTGGACACCCCATGTGCGCACCTTCTTGTGGCATGCGCGAACCATCTTGTGGTATGGGCGCCCCATGTGCGTACCATCGTGCTGCATGGGCGCCCCATCCGCGCACCTTCATGCGGCATGCGGGCCACATGCGAGCACCATCGTGCAGCATGCGCACCCCATGCGTGCACTATCGTGTGGCATTGCGTCTCATGAGAGCACTATCGTGCGGCATGGGCGTCTCATACGCGCACCTTCATGCGTCATGAATAATCAATCATTCACAAGAGGACAATCTAGAAGAATTGCATATCTCCCGGTTCATCAATAATCAATAATCAATAATTAATAAATCAATAAATCATCAATCAATCAATAACATTTCAACAACATAACATCAATTAATCAATTAACAACTAAACAACTAAGTTAGATGACAAAGTAGGCCACCCAACTTAACATGTATTAGACACACAACCAAACCCTAATCTAACCATCAACAACTCACAATTCAATCACTCAAACACCACCCGATCATCTAAAGGCATATATCAACATTTTAAAGAAAGACAACCTAAACTTCTAATTATCATAACTTGCATTCTACTAATCCAAACAACTCCAAACCAATTTCTATCACTCACCCACTCAATCAACTACATTAGCCCCCTCGGAAACCAACCAAAATACATCCAAATCAAGCCCAACAACCCTAAAACCTCAATGCACCTAGGCTGAAATTTCCGAACTTTCACACCGACATCACAATCAAAATTTTGGCATTACAACGATACTACCCCATATTTAACAAACTTTTACAAATTGACGGTAATCGATTCCAACTACTACAACTCAAAATATTCAACAAATAGCCAACAACTCAACTTTTAATACCTGAAAAATAAAAATTCATGCTACAACGGTTCAAATCTTATATAAATGCATATAAACGATCCTTAGCATGCATTGAGCAATAATATAACATCAATTCAACTTTCTAACGGTTCAAAATTCAATTATATGCAAAAACATAAAAATGACATTTTGAGATCTAGAATTTTTCTCTCACCTTTGATGTGTTTTGATGCAAGAAAGATGTAGAATCGATGCCCAACAAGTGAAATCAAGCTTTGAATGAAGTGATTTGGACTTGAATTGTAAAATTTATGTGAAAAATGGTTTGAAAACCTTGAAAATGCCTTCTTCCTTCTCCCTCATGAATTTTCGGTAATGTGTGTGTAAAATGAGTGTGTTTTGTGAGCTTTTAATGTGTGTTGATGATATATTAATCAAAGGTCAAACAAATAAAAGAAAGTCAAAGTTGACACTTAGTTATTTTTAGTGTTTTCTTGTCTTTTAATTCCATTTTAGACTATTTCTTGCTCAAAACATTAATTTAACACTTAGACTATTTTAAGTAGTTTATTTTTAGATGACAAGAGTTTTCTCATGCAAAGACTTTCACCTGACTCGGCTAAAAATGCGATTTCTGCAAAAGAAGGTGAAAAGTCATATTATTTATTTTCAAATACCTTTTGAATGCACAATTAATCTAAAATCATTTAATACCACATATAAATACATTTATATTAATATATACTAGGTCAACAAAAGTCAATGCAAGAATCGGGTTTAGAAGAAATTAATATTTGGCTCAAAAAATGCTACTTTTCGCCCGAAAAGTCTATTTAAATTACTATTCCGTTTCAGAATTAATTTTTGTCAAACATGGGTCTATTAATAATGGAGAACTAGGTTTTAAGACATTTAAAGCACCATTGTAAAAAATTTAATGGACAGGTGTTAAAAATACTATTCATAAAAATCGTCGATAAGATTTCTAATGCCGTTTTTTGATGAAAATTTCATAAATGCACACATAGCGTGTATTAGGAATATAAATCACATATTTGCACATTCTAACTTATAACACATAAACAGGTCAAATCGAGGCAAAGACACGCAAATTGAGATAAAGACAAAAACTGGGGTTTCACAACATCCCTATGTCAAGATTGGGTAATTTGCGCACTTGTTGCCTTCCTTGGATGTGGTAGCTATTTCTCAGGCTCCCTCTCCAGAATCGAACCCTAATTCTTTGTCACCCGTCACCACCATGGTAGGCCATAGGCTTAGCCCGCGTCGACCTTTTATCTAATAAATGCATCCCTTCCATAAGTCAGGGTTTGTTGCACGTATTAGCTCTAGAATTACCACGGTTATCCGAGTAGTAGATACCATCAAACAAACTATAACTGATTTAATGAGCCATTAGCAGTTTCACAGTCTGAATTAGTTCATACTTACACATGCATGGCTTAATCTTTGAGACAAGCATATGACTACTGGCAGGATCAACCAGGTAGCATTTCTCACCGACGCATGCGTCGAACGAGGCACGTCATCCCCTAAGGGTCGACAGCTCGAGACGAGCGCACGACCGTCGTACACGATTAGCGACGAACGCTGATTTCAGGCAAAGAGAGGCCAAGGACCCCATATTGTCATGGTGTGCCACATCCGAGAGATCGAACGACGCCCCACGGGCCACGTGTGCCACACTCATAGGAGCGAGCAGCGTGGAACACGGGACGTGCTTAGGGGTTCGCCCCACGTCGTCCACAGAGGCAGACGCAAGGCAAAAGATGGACGATGTGACTTTAGACTGCCTTCTTTGTAGGTACGCAACACAGGAAACCGACCAACCGAGCGAGGCAACGTAAGCACTCGGCCCGCGAATGAAGAGGCAAGCAAGGGCGGACGTCGCTGCTCAAGCAGGGATCTAATCGACCCATACAAGCCGACTACCACTCACGCGCTATCACGTTCGCTATGCCCAGACCACCAAGCCGGTAACCGCCCCACCGTCTAGGCAAATGAAGCCCTTCAGGCAGACAGAACTAGCGAGATGGCCTGAGAACGCACCACCAGGCACGAAGAATTTCTGAGGGACAAAGGACGGGAACGGCACGAGGTGCATGACCAGGCCGCACGTTGCAAGCTTAGGAACCTACTTCGTGGTGCCCGACCAAGCACCGAGTGCATGCACTTGAGTTACCAACCAGAAGCAAACTTCGAGCCCTCGCAGTGCTTGGATCGCCACGATACTAGACCACGTCCGTTGCATTACGACTCAGTGAGGACCATGGCATCGTGTGCTAGGCGATTCGCGCATCCCGTAGACCTTTAGGAACACACCGTCTGACGGCTTCAAGGCCGCACGGTGCTTGGATCGCCACGATATTGAAGCTTTAGCCATAGTCTCATCGCTATGCTTGCATCGTCACTTAACGAAAGCCAAGGTTGTATGCTAGGCGATTCGTGCATCGTGCATGCCCCTAGTGTCCCCCTGTATGCACCCGTATGCACGGAACAGGAGAAGCAAACTACCTTCCTACCCACGCGGTACTTGGATCACCACGACACTAGACCACGTCCGTTGTATTAGGACTCAGCGAGGACCATGGCATCGTGTGCTAGGCGATTCGCGCATCGCACAGGCACGTCGGAACCCACCGGGGGACAGCTTCAAGGCCGCATGGTGCTTGGATCGCCACGACATTGAAGTATCAGCAATCGTCTCATCGTAACGCTCGCATCATTGCTTAACGAAAGCCAATGCCACGTGTGCTAGGTGATTCGCGCATCGCGCATGCCCCTACCGTCGCCCTGTATGCACCCGTATGCACAGAACGTGACAAGCAAACTACCTTTTGGCCCACGTGGTGCTTGGATCGCCATGACACTAGACCACGTCCGTCGCATTACGACTCAGCGAGGACCATGGTGTCGTCTGCTAGGCAATTCGCGCATCGCACAGGCACGTCGGAACCCACCGGGGGACGGCTTCAAGGCTGCATAGTGCTTGGATCGCCACGACATTGAAGCATCAGCAATCGTCTCATCGTAACGCTCGCATCATTGCTTAACGAAAGCCAATGCCACGTGTGCTAGGTGATTCACGCATTGCGCATGCCCCTACCGTCCCCCTGTATGCACCCGTGTGCACAGAACGGGACAAGCAAAATACCTTCCTACCCACACGGTGCTTGGATCGCCATGACACTAGACTACGTCCGTTGCATTTCGACTCAGCGAGGACCATGGCGTCGTGTGCTAGGCAATTCGTGCATCGCACAGGCATGTCGAAACCCACCGGGGGACGGCTTCAAGGCCGCATGGTACTTGGATCTCCATGACATTGAAGCATCAGCAATCGTTTCATCGCAACGCTCACGTCGTTGCTTAACGAAAGACAATGCCACGTGTGCTAGGTGATTTACGCATCACGCTTGCCCCCACCGTCCCCCAAGAGCCACCCAAGCCCGCGCGGTGCTTGGATCGCCACGACACTAGATCATGGCCGCGCACATCTACTCAGCAACGGCCATGGTTTCGTTTGCTAGCCGATTCATACAACGCACAGGCCCAATGACACGTCGGGGGACGGGAATGTCCCCCAATATGTACCTAGCCGGCGGCACGGGGATGGCTAGTTTAGTGCTTGGGCAACCACTCGCCCCCTCATTAGCCATCCCAATGACGTCGACGGTGTTGCAGTACCAAGATGGATAATGAGGGGCTAGGGAAGCCACCACATTCCTCATTAGCCATCCTGGTGCCGCGCCGAGGGACATACCGGGGGACGCGGGGCGGGGGTGGCACGACCCTAACGCACGGGTATGCAATGCAATACCTCGGCGTGATTCACTTGGTAGGCATTCCCGCCCACAATATAGCCAACGATATAGCCCACAATGTGCCACGAAGTGCCCACAACGTCCCCCCGCATGGACCTCGACCAGGGGGCTTGACACTATATACCCCCCATTTAGATACAAAAACCTAATTGACAGCAGTAGCGCACATTTTTCTAGAGATTCATAATGGGTGTTTTACACTATAAAAGACCTCATTTGGCATGATCTTCGTACCCAACTTGCTCTTTATTGATAGCATATGATATCAAAATACTTCAACATTATTTTTTTCAAAAAATTATTTTTTAATATTTAATAATTGCAAAAAATAGGGAAAAATTGTAGAAAATTGAGAAAAATTTATATTAATTCATACATTAATTTGTTAAATGATATTCAAAAATATTTTTTTCAAAAAATTAATTTTTAATATTTAAAAATTATGAAAAATGGGGAAAAATCAGAAAAAATACTAGAAAATTCAGAAAAAATTATATTAGATCATAAATTAATTTGTTTACATGATATTTGGTGTTAAAATTTTTTTTGGATGGATTAGGAACCCGATTAATCTATTTCGCCTCCCAAATGTGACGAACTGTTTGTCGGACAAGGCAAAGGTTAAGACTGCTTCATAGATTCAGAAACCACTTGTAAAAGGATATCAATGTCCATATTTGTGTCATAATACATTCCGCATGGCCAATACCCCCGAATGCTTAACATTGCTCGTCGTACCCAATGCCCCCTAGTAGTACCAAAGCCGTCCCCTAACATCCCCCATTGTCCTCCAAGCATACCCCCATAGTTCCCCAGCCGTGCCCCAACCTTCGTGTCTCATGCGGGCCACATGTGCGCACGATGCGCACACCATCGTGAGGCATGGACGCCTCATGCATGCACCTTCGTGTGGCATGCGCCCCCGATATGTGAACCATCGTGTGGTATAGGCGCCCCATACGCGCACCTTCGTGCAGTATAAGCGCACCATCGTGCGGAATGCGCGCCTGATACAGGAACCATTGTGTAGTATGGGCGCCTCATGCGCGCACCTTCGTGCAGCATGCAGGCCACATGCGCACACTATCGTGCGGCATGCGCACCTCATGCGCGTATCTTCGTACGACATGGGCGACCCATGCGCGCACCTTCGTGCGGCATGC